>APFE031230064.1:187994-400799 GCA_000404065.3 Pinus taeda
ATTTCTGTGAAGAACATGGGATAACAAGAGAATTCTCTACAGCAAGAACTCCTCAGCAAAATGGAGTTGTGGAAAGAATGAACAGAACAATCCAACAAATGGCTCATGCTATGCTTGATGAGTTAGGAACTCCCGCAACTTTCTGGGGTGAAGTTGCACATGATGTGGTTGTTATTCTCAACAAAACAAATGTCTGGGTGAACAGCACTCAAACTCCTCATGAGCTCTAGAATGGTAGAACCCCTTCGGTAAAGCACTTCAAAATCTTTGGGAGCAAATGCTATATCAAGAATATTGATGAGCAGCTTGGAAAACTTGAACCTAGAGCAGATGAAGGCATTCTTCTTGGTTACTCTCCACATAGCAAAGCATACAAATGCTACAATAAAAGACTTGGCAGAATTGTTGACAGCATTGACGTAGTGGTTGATGAGAAGGGATACATTCCTAGACAAGTACATCATGAAGACATTGAAGAAGATGAAGGATACCCTCAACGACAGAATGATGAAGAAGAAGAACCTCAAGAAGAACCTCAAGAAGAAGCTCAAGAAGAACCAGAGGAGCAAACAAGAATAGAAGAAAGACTCCATCCAGATATGTTCAGAAGAATCATCCAGAATCTCAGATTATGGGGCAGAAGGAAGCAGGTATACAAACAAGAAGAACTCTTGCAGAAGCTTCAAGCTATTTGGCACTTCTTTCTTCTGTTGAACCACAAAATGTGGCAGAAGCATGCAAGGATGAACATTGGGTAAAAGCAATGGATGAAGAACTTGAGCAGATCGAAAAGGAACAACATTTGGGAACTGGTTCCTAGACCAAAGGATAAGAATGTTATCGGAACAAAATGGGTCTTCAAAAATAAATTGAATGAAAAAGGAGAAGTAATTAGAAACAAGGCCAGACTTGTTTGTAAAGGGTATGCGCAGCAAGAAGGAATAGACTTTGAAGAAACCTTTGCTCCTGTTGCAAGACTTGAGGCCATCCGAATGTTACTTGCTCTCTCAAGTTTTCAAAACTTCAAAGTATTTCAAATGGACGTGAAATCAGCCTTTCTGAATGGAGACTTGGAAGAAGAAGTATACATTGAACAACCAGATGGGTTCATTCCTTGGAAATGATCCAAATCTTGTATGCAGATTGAAAAAGGCTCTCTATGGGCTCAAACAAACTCCAAGGGCTTGGTACCATCGTTTGGACAAATATCTTCATCAACAAGGTTTTTCAAAAGGATCAGCAGATAGCAATCTTTATATAAAAGTTGAAAATGATAAATTACTAATACTTGTTGTGTATGTAGATGACATTATTTTTGGCAGTAATGAAGAAGAGATGAGTCAAACTTTGCCTTGATCATGCAGAAAGAATTTGAAATGTCCTTGCTGGGAGAACTAACATATTTCCTTGGTTTGCAAATCCAACAAAAAGAAGGAGGAATCTTTTTATCTCAAACCAAGTATCTCAAACAGATATTGAAGAAATATGGGATGGAAGATGCAAAACCAGTATGTACACCCATGGTCACAGGATGCAGCCTCAGTGCAAATGACGAATCTGCAGAAGTACATCAACCAACCTACAGATCTATGATTGGAAGTTTACTTTATTTGACAGGTACCCAACCAGACATCATGCATGTAGTTGGAATAGTTGGAAGATTTTAGGCAAATCCGAAGGAAACTCATCTTCAGGCAGTAAAGAGAATTTTCAAATATCTTCAAGGGACTCAAAATTATGGCTTATGGTATCCTAAGGATACAGATCTTACATTTCATGCTTATACAGATGCAGATTGGGCCGGAAGCGTGGATGACAGGAAAAGCACAAGTGGTGGTGCATTCTTTATGGGTTCCAGACTGGTATCTTGGTTCAGCAAGAAACAGAGTTCGATTGCCTTATCTACAGCTGAAGCAGAATATGTTGCTGCCGCATCTTGCTGCACTCAACTCCTTTGGATGATACAGACCTTGCAGGATTTTTCAAATCGATTGTACTCAACCTGTCTCCATCTTATGTGATAACACAAGTGCAATCAGCATTTCAAAGAATCCAGTCATGCATTCGAAGACAAAGCATATACCGATCAAATATCATTTTCTTCGGAAACAAGTTCTTGAACAAAAGGTCAAGTTGGAGTATGTTCCTTCTAAGGAACAAGTTGCTGATATTCTCACCAAACCATTACCCAGGGAGGCCTTTGAATACCTTAGGCACAAGCTGGGGGTTGTTGATGCATCATCATGTTGAATCTCTTTTGATGGTTGTCCGTACAAGTTCAAGGGGAGCATATAATGCATTGTTGGCATTATGGATAATGTGCAGAAGGAGGTAGCTGCAATATGTCTCTGTCTCTTTCATGGTGGATTATGGTTCTTCATTGCAGATCTGGTTCATACTCAGGGGGAGCATGCTCTTAGGGGGAGCATAACCCTTTGCCCTTGATGTCAAAGGGGGAGAATGAAGCTGATGATTTTGAGGTTGCCATCAAGTCCAAAGGGGGAGATTGTTGGCATTATGGTTCTGGTATGATTTCAGATGTTGTACTTGATGGCAAACACCCATGGCATGGCCCTCATTTTGATGAAAATAAAGAAGTACGCAGGAGAACAGTTCAGGAGGTGCGTACCCGCAGGTATTCCGTGCAGGGATCGCGTCCAAATACGCAGGTCACCCATTCATGGGGTGCGTACCCCAGTGCACACATTTCAAGGCAGTTAAGCGCCCACCCGTGGGGTTTCTCAGTGGTATTTAGCCAACTGTATTGGGTTATCATGGTTTTGGCCCGCGATATTGATTATTTTATTATTATTATTGAGCCCCATGATCCTTGATTTGAGGAAGAGCTAGCCTATATAAAGCAAAGGAGATCATTTGGCTTGAGCATCTTTTGAGTGATTAAATATCTTAAGATCTGACTTATTGGGTTCTCGGTTCTTAAAAGATTGATTTATAAAGGAGAAGTTAGAGGCGAATCGGCGAAGGGTGATCTCTTGAGCACAAGTTCAGATCTGAGCATCTGAGGTTATTTCAGCCCTAGTTCAAGGTACGCAGAGGCGCCAAAGGTTCAGTGCGCAGGTACGCAGAGGCGCCGAAGGTTAAGTGCGTGGGTACGCAGAGGCGCCGAAGGCTCTGTGCGTGGGTACGCAGAAGCGGAGAAGGCTCAGTGCGTAGGTACGCAGGGCGACAGTGGTTCAAGTGCGTGCTTCCTGCAGCAGCACGCGGCGCGATTATTCTTTTGGATGCGTACCTGCTGGAAAGTACGCGGCGCGATAGTGGCATTGGGTGCGTACTGTACGCAGTTCAGTGAAAGGAGAAGTGCGTGTCCACGCAGTCCAGAAGAAGGAGATCTGCGGGTATACGCAGAGAAGCAGAAGGTGAACTGCGTAGCAACGCAGGCCAGTAAAAGAAAAACCGCGTATCTGTGTCAAGATCTTCTGTTGGTTGAATTTTTCTGTTGGAAAGGTGTTCTGGGTTTTGTTCTGTTATTGTTGATCTGGTTATTACAGCTGTCTGTATAATTTACATGAACTTGATGATCATTTGATGTATATGGATCCAGTTTGAAAATTTATGAAAAGTGGTCCTTTGAAAAGAAGTAGGGGGTTGTAGCTCCCTTTCAGGAGAGACTGGAAAACGAGAGAGAGAGTGGTAGCTCTCAGCAGGTTGCAGCCTGCGTACTGGTAAAGGACTGCACCAGTACAAGACCATTGTAAAAGGAGTTTCTAATTTGAAAGAAGATAGAGACATATTGCAGCAGGTGGTTTTCACCGACATTGGGTTTCCACCTTATATCTGGTGTTCTTTGATGTGACTTTCTGTTTTTCTTGTTCATGCTCATTATTTTATGGTACTGATATGAAAAAATAGTTCAAACAGTAAATAAGGAAGATTTGGTAAAAGAACTAGATAATACTGATTCACCCCCCCTCTCAGTATTACTTTCAACAATTGGTATCAGAGCAGGTCCTTCTGAAAGAAGCTTGATCGCTTGAAGGAAGATCTTTCATCATGAGCAACTACGAGAGGGAAGCATCTATCAGGCCACCGATTTTTTATGGGTCAAACTTCAATTATTGGAAGGTAAGAGTTACTGCATATCTTCAATCTCTTGGTACAGATATTTGGGATATCATAGAGACAGGCTACAATTTTCCTTCAGCTACTCCTACAGATGCGGCTGAAAGGAAGAAATATGAAACAAATGCTAAAGCAGTCAATACTTTGCTGGGATGCTTATCTCAAACAGACTTTGTGAAAGTTATGCAATATAAATCAGCAAAAGAAATATGGGACAAGATTGTCTTGAGGTACGAAGGAGATGAACAGGTAAAGCGTTCTAAACTTCAAACTCTCAGAATTCAGTATGAGAATCTCAGGATGTATAATGATGAAAGTGTGGCTAATTACTTTCTTCGGGTAGATGAAGTTGTTAATTGTATGAAAATTTGGGTGAAGAAATAAAAGAGGCTATTGTGGTTGAAAAGGTTCTAAGATCATTGTCCCCCAAGTTTGAATCTAAAGTATCTGCAATAGAAAAAAAGGAAAATCTACGAATTCTTACTATGTCTCAGCTACATGGAATTCTAACTGCTTATGAAATGAGAAAGGGAGGTCCCTCAGATAGAAGAGAAGCTTCTTTCAAGACATCAGGCAAAGGAGATTATTATGAAGCAAGCCACGTCCCAGAAGAAGAGGAAGAAGAATCAAACTTTGTCAGAAATCTTCAAAGGGGTTCTGAAAGGTTCAGAGGTAAGTTGCCTTTTAAATGCTTTGCTTGTGGAAGAGTAGGTCATTATGCTGCAAAATGTCCTTATAAGGATAAAGGAAAGGAACCTGCTAGATGGAACAAGAAACAGGGTGCAAATAAGGAAAGCTACTACACTCATGAAGATAGTGATGGTCTATCAAATAGTGATGAAGATGAACGAGGTAATGAATAAAAACTGTTAATGGCATTTGAAGATGATGATTATATGGATGCTATAGATGTGGATAACCTTTTTGAAGAAATTACTAGACTCAAGAGATGTATAGAAGAAAAGAATATGATCATTGATACTCTACAATTTCAAATTGATGAAAAGGAAAAACATTTTGAAAAGTTAGAAGGTGAAATTGTTGCTCTTAGAAAAGAGATTGAGAAAACAAATTAATCTTATGTTTGTGAAAGGATATGAAACTCTGGATGAGATTATCAATGTACAACGTTCTCCTCTAAACAAGACAGGTCTTGGCTATAATGGAGAGACTTCTCAAGCATCCACTTCAAGAAGTTATCTTGATGCAGCAAAAAGGAGTGAGAAAAAGCACAATAAAGACTATCAGGTAAAGCAGGGACAAATTGCAAACAAAGGCTATCAGGGGCAATCTGTTTTAAGAATGAACAAAAGTTACAACCAGCCACAGGTAAGGTCTTCTCATTTTGGTTCAAGAATGGATAACAATAGAGATTACAATCACTTGGTCGGTAGATTTGATAACTGCAGAAGTTTCTTCAATGGACAATGTTTCTCTTGTCATAACTTTGGTCACAAAGTAGATCAATGTGTTGCATATAGAACAATCATGACTAGAGAAGCTCAAAAAAAAAGAATATGACCGGAATTACAAAAAAGACCTATAACAACTTTTCGGCTCTTGAAAATGAAGTTGAATGTTCTATTTGCAATAACTTTGGTCATGAAGATTCTGAATGCAGGAGCAGGTTTCAGCAGAAAAAGGAACAAGCCTCAAGCACCAAAACATGGAGAATAAAGGAACCACAAACAGAAAGATGTGGGATAGCATTTTATGCAGAGGAACAAGAAAATCTATGGTACATTGACAATGGGTGTTCAAAGCATATGACAGGTGATAAAGAAAAACTTGAGTCATATTCTGCTCTAGAAAAAGGAAAGAAAGTCTCTTTTGGAAATGATACTCCTGCAACTATAAAAGGAAAAGGTATTGCTCAGTTAAAAGAAAAGGTCAAGGCTGGAAATGTTTTGTATGTTGATAGATTGAAGCATAATCTTCTAAGTGTCAGTCAGATGTGTGATCAAATAACCGAGGTGATATTTAGATCAAATGGATGTCTTGTTCGTGATCTTGATACAGGTAAAACAGTGATCAAAGGCAAAAGAACTCCAAATAATCTGTACATATTTGAAGAAGGACAAGAACAATGTTATCTAAGCAAGGATGATGAGCATTGGTTATGGCATCAGAGGTTGGGACATCTAAGCTTTTCACAAATAAGAAAAGCATGCAAATATCAGGCAGTTCGCGATCTTCTAGATATCAAAATTCCTGACAACACCATATGCAAATCATGTCAGTTTGGAAAACAGACCAGAACTAACTTTCAAGAGAGAGAAGGATCAGCTAGCATGCCTCTTGAGCTAGTACATACAGATACATGCGGTCCGTTCAGGAAAAGAACACCTAGAGGAGAAGAATACCTGATATTATTCATTGACGATTTCTCCAGGTTTGTCTGGTTAGGACTTAGGAAGCACAAAGATGAAGCATTCGAAAAATTCAAATCCTTCAAAGCCTTGGTTGAAAATGAATCAGGTCACAAAATTAAGTGCCTCAGATCCAACAGAGGTGGGGAGTTTACCTCAAATGAATTTTTCGATTTCTGTGAAAAACATGGGATAAGAAGAGAATTCTCTACAGCTAGAACTCCTCAGCAAAATGGAGTGGTGGAAAGAGAATGAACAGAACAATCCAACAAATGGCTCGTGCTATGCTTGATGAGTCAGGAACTCCTGCAACTTTCTGGGGTGAAGTTGCACATGCTGCGGTTGTTATTCTCAACAAAACAAATGTCCGGGTGAACAGCACTCAAACTCCTCATGATCTTTGGAATGGTAGAACCCCTTCGGTAAAGCACTTCAAAATCTTTGGGAGCAAATGCTATATCAAGAATACTGATGAGCAGCAGCTTGGCAAACTTGAATCTAGAGCAGATGAAGGAATTCTTCTTGGGTACTCTCCACACAGCAAGGCATACAAATGTTACAATAAAAGACTTGGCAGAATTGTTGACAGCATTGATGTAGTGGTTGATGAGAAGGGATACATTCCTAGACAAGTACATCATGAAGCCATCGAAGAAGATGAAGGATATCCTCAACGACAGAATGATGAAGAAGAATTTCAAGAAGAACCTCAAGAAGAAGCAGAGGAGCAAACAAGAATAGAAGAAAAGACTCCATCCAGATATGTTCAGAAGAATCATCCAGAATCTCAGATTATGGGGCAGAAAGAAGCAGGTGTACAAACAAGAAGAAATCTTGCAGAAGCTTCAAGCTATTTGGCATTACTCTCTTCTACTGAACCACAAAATGTGAAAGAAGCATGCAAAGATGAATGTTGGGTGAAATCAATGGATGAAGAACTTGAGCAGATCGAAAAGAACAACACTTGGGAGTTGGTTCCTAGACCAAAGGATAAGAATGTTATCGGAACAAAATGGGTCTTCAAAAATAAATTGAATGAAAATGGAGAAGTAATTAGAAACAAGGCCAGACTTGTTTGTAAAGGTATGCGCAGCAAGAAGGAATAGACTTTGAAGAAACCTTTGCTCCTGTTGCAAGACTTGAGGCCATTCGAATGTTCCTTGCTCTCTCAAGTGTTCAAAACCTTCAAAGTATTTCAAATGGATGTGAAATCAACCTTTCTGAATGGAGACTTGGAAGAAGAAGTATACATTGAACAGCCAGATGGGTTTATTCTTGGAAATGATCCAAATCTTGTATGCAGATTGAAAAAGGCTCTCTATGGGCTCAAACAAGCTCAAAGGGCTTGGTACTATCGTTTGGATAAATATCTTCATCAACAAGGTTTTTCAAAAGGATCAGCAGATAGCAATCTTTATATAAAAGTTGAAAATGACAAATTGCTAATACTTGTTGTGTATGTAGATGACATTATTTTTGGCAGCAATGAAGAAGAGATGAGTCAAAGCTTTGCCTTGGTCATGCAGAAAGAATTTGAAATGTCCTTGCTGGGAGAACTGACATATTTCCTTGGTTTGCAAATCCAACAAAAGGAAGGAGGAATCTTTTTATCTCAAACCAAGTATCTCAAACAGATCTTGAAGAAATATGGCATGGAAGATGCAAAACCAGTATGTACACCCATGGTCACAGGATGTAGCCTCAGTGCAAATGATGAATCTGCAGCAGTACATCAACCAACCTACAAATCTATGATCGGAAGTCTACTTTATTTGACAGGTACCCGACCGGACATCATGCATGCAGTAGGAATAGTTGGTAGATTTCAGGCAAATCCAAAGGAGACTCATCTTCAGGCAGTAAAGAGAATTTTCAAATATCTTCAAGGGACACAAAATTATGGCTTATGGTATCCTAGAGATACAGATCTCACACTTCATGCTTATACAGATGCAGATTGGGCCGGAAGCGTGGATGACAGGAAGAGCACAAGTGGTGGTGCGTTCTTTATGCGTTCCAGATTAGTATCTTGGTTTAGCAAGAAACAGAGTTCAATTGCCTTGTCTACAGTGAAAGCGGAATATGTTGTTGCTGCATCTTGGTGCACTCAACTCCTTTGGATGATGTAGACCTTGCAGGATTTTTAAATCACTTGTACACCACCTATCTCTATCTTATGCGATAAAACAAGTGCAATCAGCATCTCAAAGAATCTCGTCATGCATTCAAAAACCAAGCACATACCAATCAAGTATCATTTTCTCCGGGAACAAGTGCTTGAACAAAAGGTCAAGTTGGAGTATGTTCCTTCTAAGGAACAAGTTGCTGATATTCTCACCAAACCATTGCCCAGGGAGACTTTTGAATACCTCAGGCAAAAGCTGGGGGTTGTTGATGC
The DNA here is from genome assembly GCA_000404065.3 of Pinus taeda. Taxonomy (NCBI): domain Eukaryota; kingdom Viridiplantae; phylum Streptophyta; class Pinopsida; order Pinales; family Pinaceae; genus Pinus; species Pinus taeda. The sequence goes on from APFE031230064.1 coordinate 196,842, forward strand.
ATCATCTTATTGTTGAGACTCTTCTGATTGTTGGTTGTACGCATGATTCATCTGGGGTATATACGTACATGTGTTGGGTTGCGCCACAGGTTCAGGGGGAGAATATAATGCATTGTTGGCATTATGGAGGATGTACAAAAGGAGATCATGGGAGCTGGTCTGAATTTAGCTGCAATATGTCTCTATCTCTTTCTTGGTCATTAATGGTGTCTGGTGGATTATGGTTCTTCTTTGCAGATCTGGTTCATATTCAGGGGGAGCATGTTCTTAGGGGGAGCATAACCCTTTGCCCTTGAAGTCAAAGGGGGAGAATGTCGCTGAAGTTTTTGAGGTTGCCATCAAGTCCAAAGGGGGAGATTGTTGGCATTATGTTTCTGGTATGGTTATATGTTACAGATGTTGTACTTGATGGCAACACCCATGGCATGGCTCTCAATATGATGAGAATTAAGAAGTACGCAGGAGAAAAGTTCACGGAATTTTATGCAGAGAAAAGTTTATAAAAGTTTATTTCATGTGGAGAAAAGCTCACGGAATTTTATGCAGAGAAAAGTTTATTTCATGTGGGAAAACTTACCTTTGGTCCATGGTAGTTAGTCCTTGGAATTTGAACCTATGGTTTTTGGAGCCGCCGCAGGAGGCGCTGCAGGAGACGCCGCAGGAGACGCCGGAGAAGGTGTTCTGGGTTTAGTTTTCTGTTATTGTGGATTTGGTTATCTGGGTGACTTACTGGTACTTGATGATCATTTGATATTTATGGATCCAGTTTGAAAATTTATGAAAAGTGGTCCTTGAAAGAAAAGAAGTAGGGGGTTGTAGCTCCCTTCCAGGAGAGACTGGAAAACGAGAGAGAGTTTTAGCTCTCTGCAGGTTGCAGCCTACGTACTGGTAAAGGACTGCACCAGTACAAGACCATTGTAAAAGGAGTTTCTAATTTGAAAGAAGATAGAGACATATTGCAGTAGGTGGTTTTCACCCACATTGGGTTTCCACCTTATATCTGGTGTTCTTTGATGTGACTGTTTTTTTTTGTTGCTCAATATTTTATGGTACTGATATGCAAAAAAAATTCAAAGTGTAAATAAGGAAGATTTGTTAAAAGAACTAGATAATACTGATTCACCCCCCCTCTCTGTATTATTTTCAATAGTACCAAAGCAAGAAGGCCTTCCTCATAAATATGGTAGTGAACTACTCTCTCACTCTCCTAAACATCTCCTGTATGGATGTTGAGTTCCCAATGAATGTAAACGACATGGACATGCCTTTTGGCGGGATATCACATGCACTAGATTTCACATTGTTGGGGATCGACTCCACAAATTAGGAGGAATTCTTGTTCTAAAAATTCATCATCTGTTCATCCACCTCTTTGGTGCTCATCTTGCCTCTGAACATGGTAGATGTACTCAAATACCTGTTGTGACATGGATTTGCAACATACATCATGTTCTTGTAATCCTACATTTGTTGTGTCAGTTATGGAATGGGGAGGGATCTGTATTGTTGTGAACCACGTCAAGTCAACCGGGAAAATCCCACCATAAAGAAGTGAAGACAATGGAACGAGATCAAATTCACTGCCAGTTTCCTTAGATCTGAGTTAAGATGACCAAGAAACCTCAAGCAACAGGTGATTCCACTCATTGATGCAGATATCATATGGTTCAAATCACCAAATATAGGAGTTGTGAGCTTAAGAGTCCTAAAGCAGATGTCATAAAGGGCCTCATTGTCCAGTACCATACACTTATCTACATTCTCCACCAGCTGATGCACAAAGTGTGTGACATTGCAAGGATCCACCAATGTGTCAGACACCTTGGGGGAAGGGAGAATAAAGAAGGTAAGAATCATTCTACTAGGGTACTCCTCCCTGAACTTGGAGATCAAAAAGTTTCCCATCGCATATCCAATACCTCCTCCCAAAGAATGACACACTTGAATCCCCTCAAGACAATCATTGTTTTCTACCTCCTTCCTAACTACATCCAACCCGAAATCGATGAGCTTGACCCCTTTGGTATAATCGGCCTGCCCTGTTATTTCCAGCCTTGGATTGGCCCATCACCTTGTTCTACATGGATCTTTAAATGTCCCCAGGCTGGGCAAATCTTTAAGTTCCCTATTACAACTTTTTTTCCACAGGAAGTATAATCCTTACCATTCTGATAATCTCAGACACTCCAAAGAGTTTTTGTCACACTGAGGATCCCCAAGAAATATGGACCTCTAGTACAGATGTAATGTGAACATGACTACAAAAACGTTTTGGATCCAGGACAAAACCTCCACAAACAGAAAAAAAACATTACTAACATCTTCCAATCTCCTACAATATAGGTATGCGTAGAATGAGCGAGCCAAAAATGGCACTAAGAAAACCTTCATATTCCAAATAGTTTGTGCCCTTTTAAGCCATTTAAATTCATAATCCTTGAAATTCTAACATTACGATTTATTTTAATGTAATATTAGAGAAAATATTTTCGTATAACTCTCTTATCTAGTATGTTGAGAAAATTTTCAATTTTAACTTATTAAAATGGTGTTGAATGGCATATGCTTTCTGATATCATCTGTCCTTACCATTGAAAATATCAAGAAGTCTTTTTTTTCAAAGAGACAAATCCACAACGTCGAAAACACACACTTTGGCGATCGACGTCAGACTTCACAGGAGGGCAACCAAGCATTTATCGGTAAAATTTCTTATTTTATTACCATGTAGATTATATTTATTTTCGGTATTTGTGTTGTATAGTAGTCCACTTTGGTATCATCTAAATTGTTCTTTAGAACGTGCTTCACAGCGAGACCTATGGTTGAAGTGTCAAGGCCATGGCTACCATAGAGGGACACAGGGTACAAGTCCAGGCACTCTTACATTCCGCTATGCTGAGAAGAGTGCAACAAACATTTGGCTTTCACCCATCTAACGAAATATTTGCTTCTAAACATCAATGCCACTCCCACCTTATTCTTATCCCTTTTGCTCGTGACTAGGACTCGCCATCTTTGGTCTCATCCCAACCTTGCCTTCATTGGATCTCTAAAGGAATTGGCATTGATGCCAATAGGAACCATGATTAGATACTGCGAGATCTTCTTCCACTCTCGCTGCAAAGAATCTGATGGCCTTGGGAAAAGCCATGGATTTAACTTGTTTCGTGGCATTGTTTCATCCTGTGTATAAGATCACGGGAGGGAAACCTTTGTGTAGTAAAATGGCATATCCAGAACAAGCGCCATTGACATCATACCATTCATTAGGGTATATAGCTACACAGGCCATGTGTACCCAATTTATCATATCTCTCGAAACTAAATGCCCCCAGACGATGAGTCCCCACTTAGTCGACTTGGGATTATATTGGTAGAACAATTTATAGTAGCCCTTATAGAATAATGGCATTGCAATTTGAAATCATTACACATGTCTAACTGCAATTTATTTATGTGTTAGATAAAACCTTTTTCCTGGCATCTAGAGTAGGGTATCAAATGCATATTAATTAGCCTACTCTAATCCACACTTGCTTCCCAAGGAAAAAGACAGATTTTCATTAAATCCTAGGGATGACGAGGCAAAACACAACTTTCATTTAGTCAAGCATTAAAAACAACCCTTCGAGATCTCTGAATGTTTTCTTAAAGATAAAGATATTGATGTCCATTTCTAATTATAACCATTTGGATCTTGAGAGTCATTCCCCACAACACCAATCACGCAAAATCAAATGCATTAGTTACAGGAAATCCAAGTCCATGATTAAAAAATTAAAAACACACAAATATACCACAACTCACCTCATTGTAGTAAACATTAACCCTTTGGAGCTGTAGATCAGAAGTGCCCTGGTATCTCCTAGTGGGATCGATCCCATGCTAATCACAGACAACTTCCCAAAACTTGGCACTGATCTGGTCCCCACATTTCCCACCATGAATGTGTAGGATCTCATGCATATTTGTAATTTAAAACATGCAACATGGAAAGAACAAACCCTAGAATAAAACCTCAACTAAAAAATAGAGGATTCACAGAAAACTAACACAAAAGGAAGAGAAGGGCAATGGGAAGTTACATCTATCAGCCATAAAAGCCAAGCTAGAACTATGAGATGGGTGTGCTCTACATGAGGAAATAACTTCTATGTCCTAATAGGTAGTATATAGGTGTCTCTCGTAATATATATAGGAGAAACAGAGCGCATCAAACTGGGGTTATATGTGTTTAAACGTTTTAGGTTTTTAATATTTTTAAGTATATTTTTCTATTGTTCTTTTTTAAGCTGAGTTAAAATTTACAAATATTATTGGAATTGTAAATAGAATTGGATATCAAAGATAATTGTTTTAAAAAAATTCAAAAATATAAAATGTTTAGACTCTTCTAGCGTAGATACATCTAATATATAAAGTAAAAGTTTTTGTATGTGTTCATTTTGTGTATAATGCATATTTTTAGTTGAGAATTTGACATGGATTTGGGATTGTTTAATATGTTTTTGGTTGGAGACATAGACGATGTCGGTATATGTTTGTGTTGGATGCATGGGGCCTGACCTAGGTTCAACGTTAGTTAGCCATACAAATCCCTACACCATTGGCCCTTTCATCATCAACCCACAGAACACGGACCGAAGTCTCACATGATGCAATATGGTGGGATGCTGGAGCCAAGTTTCCACACCCTGAGATGGTCATGATGTTGATTTATACCCTTTGTTCCTGCTTTTGTGCATGTCATTAAGTTCTAAGGCTCTATCAGTCTAGCCCTCTATTCCTCCCTTCAGTACTTCCACAAAGGAGTGTGATTGACCTTCGCATAGGCTTATCCTATGGCTCAGGTACTTTTACGCTGCTAAAAACATGTTATTTTTCCAACTTTGCTCCAAATGTATTCTCATCAATTACCAGAGAAAGAAGTTAGAAAATAGTAATAAAGGAGATTCAAATAAAAATGCTTGCAAATTCATAAGTGGTGTTTGACATATAGTGGAAGATAAAATATAAAAAACAAAAATTTCAAATATATATATAAATACAACTAAAAATAAACTAAATCAAATGGGAGAAGAAGAATAAGAATGAGCACAAACCTAGAATGTGTAGTAAGACCACATGTTAGTTATAACTCCCGATGATGGAGATGTCCCAAACATTTCAAATATATATAAATACAACTAAAAATAAACTAAAACAAATGGGAGAAGAAGAATAAGGATGATCACAAACCCATGATGTATAGTAAGACCACATGCTAGTTAGAACTCCCGATGTTGGAGATGTCCCTGGGAGTTTACTTTGATGAGATCTAAGGGGGAAATGACTTGCTCCATCATATGCAGAAGTTTGGGAAACTGATGAACTTGAATAAATCCCATAGTGAGATGTTGCAACTCCAAAACTACTATAGGAGTGACTTCCATATCTCGAGGATCCATATGGACCAAGACCGTAATTCCCTACACCTAGTCATGCCTGACCAGAAGTTGTTCCTTGGAGAAGAAGTTGGCAACCAAAGTCCAATAGTGCTGAAGAGTTTTGATGAATAAGGGAGGTTTATTGCAACAAGTACTATAAATAGACTTGGTAGTGTTGCATCACTTAATCCATATGGATTTATACCAGTAACTGGTACTAATGCTGGGTTCACAATATTCCAATGACCAATAAGTGGTGGGTTGAATGGCCCATGACCCAATCCAACATATTGTGAAACATGATTTACGTCACCTTTATCCTTCAAATCAGGAACAACTTGGCCCTGGTTTGCTGCAACTTTCTCCTTTTTCCCTTCAAAAGATAATTTATAAAAAAGTTGATGCCCATCTATTGATTTAACAAGGTCTTCCTGGGTTCAATTTGTTGCTTCAATTGTTTTATAAAGAATAAGGAATTATCCTTTCAACTTTCCAGTTTGCCTATCAATCACCAAGGCCTTCATCAATCTCTCCATAATGAGAGAGAAAATTAGTCATTCTAGCACCTTGGATGTGTTAAAGAACATTACCCACATAGACACTTCTTATGTTAGGATCCATGGTAGCTGGTTGAAAGGGATTAGTTGGCTATATGAGTGGTACAGGAACCATGGGTGGAAGAAGGTGTTTTTGGAGTTGAAAGGGATTAACTGGTTGTATGGGTTGTTGAAGGAGTTGGTTCAACTACGATTATTTTTGCGCAATAGCAGCCATATTACAGACAACCATTCTACCTTCAATCATCTTAATGGGTTCTTCCATCACACTCAAGGCGCAATCAACATGTTTATATGTGATAAATACAACGCACTCAAGGCACAATTAGCTTGTTGGAAATATTTTAAAGTTGATATTACGAGGCATGAAATCATCAAACAAAAAGTATTCTTTACCTTTTTGGGATTAGATATCATTTCCATATATTCTACTTGAAGTGAACGAATGAAATCCATGATTGGACAAAAAAATAGACACAAAGGAAATTTTGAGAAGCCAAAATCAAACTGCGCAACAATCACAATATTATATTAGTCTATAAAAGCATAAAATTTAGTAAACATATCGAGCTAAAATTTATATAAAATCAATGAAATAACAAAACATAAAATAACAACAATACCACTCATGAAAGGAGTTTCTTTTTAACAAGTATAAACCCTTTCCTTTTTTTGAGTCATACTTACTACTTTTATGCCCCAAGGTCACATTTTCTTGAGCCAAAGCATGAACTCATCTCAGGGCCCAAACCACTTACCAAACCAAAAATAAAACAATCAAGCAGTGAAAAAATGTGTTGGGTTTTGGATATGCAGAGACAAACTAAAATCTATTGAAACACAACAAATGCAACCCAACATATAGCATCTTCTTGTTAAACAATCATGTGCTTTTAAGACACTTTCCACTCATAATAATTCAAAATCATGCTAGCAAACAAGACAAACTCCAAGTCTATAACACGAAGAATAAACCTCCTTGGAGTTACCAAATCTTGTCCAACACTGTGGTTTTGATTTCAAGTCAATGTTATAAGATACAACCAAACTTACACGAAAATACGTCAAAAGTTGAAGTAAAACAATTAGTTTAAAAATTGTAGCATACACCACAAAAACTCTATGATAAAATAAAAGGAAGAGATGGCAATCAACATTGGCTCAAATAGAATATACATTCAGATGTGCTCCAACTGGTAGCGGAGAACAATAACAGATATGCAAAACATATTGATCTTGTTATGGATGCATAAGTAAGAACAATATTGACATGTAAATAACAAAGCCACAAGATAAAATCACAACCTAACACTAAATATGGACTATGAATTCATTCATAATTTTCTCCACTTCTTGCAAACATCCTTTTACCTAACCGCTCTCATCCTTGAGTGCTTATTTGCACATAGCTTGAGATAACAGTACCCTATAAAACAAAAGAATCATGAAAAAGATTACTATAAAAAATTTGAACATTTTGGGAATATAAGAAAAGTAAACTATCAACTTTACTTTATATCTATTAAATACAAAAAAGTCTACAATCCACATAAAAAAATATCTATGTATCTATAAAATTTAACATATATATACAAAACAACAATCATATAATATATGAGATTTGTTTAGTGAATCTGAAATACTATATATTATGATATCTATAGAGTATATATTATTATGAAAATTCATGTCCACAAGAAAACATAAATTTATCCAGTGAATCCCACCAGTGATAAAAAAATCATAGATTTTACAAATGATCCAGCATATACACATTATAAAATCCCTAATTAAAGAATCTCATGTCATAAATTTATCTAATGAATCCAACAATGGTATATCATGAATACAATGCTATATCATGAATTTACTAAATGAATCTAGCATATGCAGACATGGCTTAAAGAAACAAACTTCTTAAATGAGAAATCAAGAGCCAACTTCTAGTAATAAGAGATAAAAAACTGTGGAATATACCTGGACATTGACCATAAACTGTCTCCACATATAGTAGATTTTATCTTGGCCCCCTAAGCCCCAAATAGTGAAGCTCAGATTCTTAAACATTACAGTCTCTATATTGAATCCTATAGTGGGAATTGTTCTCCCGTACTCCCCTAGTTTGAATTTGTAGAGAATGGTTGTCTTTCCTGTTTAAAAATCCCAAAAACATATTATAGTCTTAGAAATCCATTCAACACCATAATTATATAACATATAATACAGAGGAGTGTCCAAGCATGATTAAACTCCGAATATAATTTTGGCTGGTAGTTACATTTTTTCAATATTTCAATATGATCAACAAAATTAGGGACATAATGTAGGAGTTGTATACAAAGTTTATGCATTCAATAATAATCCCTTCGATGAGAATAGATCAGATCATGAAAGAAAAATAAATGCAAATAAAATCCACAAGCAAACAACTCTTAGGCATTGAAGTAACTAGTGGTTAACAATGGCATTACATAGGTTTTTGTCCAAGCTTTCTTGAGTTGATTCTTCATCATCATAGTATTCATCATCCTCTACACTAGCATCCTAATATTGCATGTATTTAGACACCAAATCATTCATGCTTCTCTCCGCTTCATTGAATTCCATCTCATCCATGCCTTCACTAGTGTACCAATGCAAGAAGGCTTTCCTCCTAAATATGGCGGTGAACTGCTCTCTCACTCTCTTGAACATCTCTTGAATGGATGTTCAGTTCCCAATGAACGTAAACGACATGGAAAGGCCTTTTGGCGGGATATCACATGCACGTGATTTCACATTGTTGGGGATCCACTCCACAAAGTAGGAGGAATTCTTGTTCTAAAAATTCATCATCTGTTCATCCACCTCTTTGGTGCTCATCTTGCCTCTGAACATGGGAGATGTAGTCAAATACCTATCGTGATGTGGGTCTGCAACATATATCATGTTCTTGTAATCCTACATCTGTTGTGTCAGTTCTGTAATGGGGAGGGATCTGTATTGTTGTGAACCACATCAAGTCAACAGGGAAAATCTCACCATAAAGAAGTGAAGGTAGCAAAACAGGATCAAATTCACTACTAGTTTCCTTAGATCTGAGTTAAGTTCACCAAGAAACTTGAGGCAACAGGTGACTCCACTCATTGTTGTAGATATCATATGGTTCAAATCACCAAATATAGGGGTTGTGAACTTGACATTCTTGAAGTAGATGTCGTAAAGGGCCTCATTGTCTAGTACCATACACTTGTCTGCATTCTCCACCAGCTGATGCACAAAGAGCGTGGCATTGTAAGGCTCCACCACTGTGTCAGACACCTTGGGAGAGGGGAAAATAAAGAAGGTAAGCATCATTCTATCATGGTACTCCTCCCTAATATTGGAGATCAAAAGGCTTCCCATCGCAGATACAATACCTCCTCCCAAAGAATGACACACTTGGATCCCTTCGGGACAATCATATTTTTCTACCTCCTTCGTGACTACATCCAACATAGAATCGATGATCTCAGCCCCTTTGGTATAATGGCCCTGCCCATTTATTTCCATCCCGGGACTGGCCCATCATCTTATTCTACATGGATATTTAAACATCTCTGGGCTGGGCACATATTACAACTGTTTTGCCACAGGACGTGTAATCCCGACCATTCTGATAATTTGTGAGACACTCCAAAGAGTTTTTCTCACACTGAGAATCCACAAGCATTATGGCCCTATAGTAGAGATGTAATGTGAACATGTCTACAAAAAAGTTTTGGATCCAGAACCAAACCTTAACAAACAGAAAACAACATTACTGACTTCTTTCGATCTCCTACAATATTGGTATGCACAGAATGAGCCCGCCAAAAACTCCACGAAGAAAACATTCATATTCCAAATAGTTTGTGCCCTTTTAAGCCATTTAAATTCATAATCCTTGAGATTCTAACATTAAGCTTGATTTTAATGGAAGATTAGAGAAAATATTTTCGTATAACTCTCTTGTCTAGTATTTTCAAAAGATTTTCAATTTTAACTTATCAAAATGGTGTTGAATGGCATATGTTTTCCAATATCACCATTCCTTACCATTGAAGGTATCAATAAATCCTTTGTTTTTCAGAGAGACAAATCCACAACCTCGGAAACACACACTTTGGTGATTGGTGTCAAACTTCACTAGAGGGCAAGCGAGCATTTATTGGTAAAATTTCTTATTTTATTACCATGTAGAATATATTTACTTTATGTATTTACGTTGTATAGTAGCCCACTTTGGTATCATTTAAATTGTTCTTGAGTATGTTCTTCATAGAGGGACCTATGGTTGAAGTGTCAAGGTCATGGCTACCATAGAGGGACATAGGGTAGAAGTCCAGGAACTCCCACATTTTGCTCTGCCAAGGAGACTATAGTGGACATTTGGCTTTCACACATCTAATGAAATCTTTTCTTCTGAACATCAATGCCACTCCCACCTTATTCTTATCCCTTTTTCTCCAGACCAGGACTCGCCATCTTTGGTCTAATCCCAACAATGCCTTCATTGTATCTATGAAGGAACTAGCATTTATACCAATAGTCACCATGATTGGATACTGCAAAGGATCTGATGGGTGCTTGGGAACAACCATGGCTTGAAATTGCTTCGAGGCATTGTTGCTTCCTATGTATAAGATCACTGGAGTGCCCCCTTTGTGTAGTAAAGTGGCATATCCAGATCAGGTGCCATTTACATCATACCATCAATCAGGGTATATCGCTGCACAGGCCATGTGTACCCAATTTATCAGATACCTTGAAACTGCATGCCCCTAGATGATGAGTCCCCACTTAGCCGACTTGGGACTATATTCGTAGAACAATTTATAGTAGCCCTTATAGAATAATGGTGTTGCAATTCAAAATCATTACACATGTCAGAATACAAGTTATTTATGTGTCACATAAAACCCTTTTCCTGGAATCTATAGCAGAGTATCAGATGCATATTAATTAGCCTCTAAACCACATTTTCTTCCCAAGGAAAAAGAAATATTTTCATTAAATCCTAGGGATGATCAGGTAAAACACAACTTTCTTTTAGACAAGCACTGAAAAAAACCCTTCGAGATCTCTCCACTTTTCTTAAATATACAGATATTGAAGTCTATTTCCAATGCTAACCATTGGGATCTTGAGAGTCATTCCCCACAACGCCAATCATGTAGAATCAAACACATTAGTCACAGGAAACCTAAGTCCATGATTAAAAAATTAGAAACACACAAATATACCACAACTTGCCTCATTGTAGTAAACATTAACCCTTTCAAGTTGTATATCAGAAGTGCCCTGGTATCTCCTAGTGGGATCAATCTTGTGCTCATCACAGAAAACTTCCCAAAACCTGGCACCGATCTGGTTTCCACATTGCCCGCCGTGAATGTGTAGGATCTCATGTATATTTTCAATTTAAAACTGTTGGGCATTGAAATTTTCATTCACTTCCATTACACTTTCACTTATATTCCCATATTGTCACATTCACTCCACCTCTATTTCATTATATTTGCCTCCATCTCACTACATTTACCTTACCATTATCATTATTGGGTCACATTTATGTTTTTCCAAACTTTATTAATTCTTAGCATTTTTAAGTGAATTTATGGTTAAAAAATAGAAAATAATATGCATATGCTTATACCTAACAAGTGGGATGATATTGTTGACATGTGTAGGTAAAAATGAAGCTTTTAAAAGACCTTTATGTGGCCTCCCAAAACCAAATTTGAATTTGAGTGGAGAAGATCATGGGATCACAAGGATATGTGTCTCATTTCCTATTTGTATTGAAACTCTAAGAAGATGTGTCTTATCATTTCCTATTTTTTATTGTAAATCTAGAGATATAGGGAGAGATTCATGGACTCTCATTAATGAGCTAGCTTCTCATATTTTTGTATAAATAGGGAAAGTTTTCTCCTATCATTTTATGTGTAAAGTTGTGGCATTGCTCATGTTTTGAATAAACAAGAAGACTTGCATTTGTAGCTTCTCAAGTTTCCATCCTCATACTTTTCAATTGACCATCTACAATGTGTGAGATTTATTTGTTTTCATAGATTAAGATTTATTACTTTCATAATTATTGTGTAATATTATGATAATCAAAGCATCTCAAGAAAATAATTTTCTCTTTTCCAAAATTGGATTGTGTTTGAAGCATTGGAGCACACAATGATCTTAGTTTTCCTTTATGCTTTTTTACAATGTTTTCTTAGGATTAAGTTTTACATCCACTATTTAAATCTTATGTAGAGCATTTCAAGAAGGTAGTTATTTCGAAATTCATTACTTGAGGCATTTAGAACAGACATTGATTTAGTTTCCTCTCTCATGCTTTTATCATTCTTTTTACATTAAATTTTTTATCTATTGTGTCATCTCATGTTCAGCATTTCAAGAAGGTAACCCTTCCGAAATTGATTACCTAAAAACATTAGATTACACAGTCATTGCAAGTTTTTACATCTTTTCTTTTACATGCTTTCTTTATGCTTCCCTAGATCATGTTTTCTTTCATTTAAGTTCATTAGATTTTATCCATTAACATTTAAAGATTTCATCTATAAGCATAAATTCCATCTCTTAGATTAATTTTCTTAGGCGTGAGAAACAAAACCCCAAAACAACATAAAGACATACTCAACAAAGTAAGAAACAAGGTTAACAAAGCACATATTGTGCACCACATTTCATCAGTTTACTGACACCGATCGATAATTTATGTTAACAATTTAAGACATTAATTTGACTGAAAATTTTGGCACCGTTGTCGGGGAACTGTAATTAGGATACCTTATTTCTTACATCTAATAAAATAAAATAAAATAAAATAAATCAGTCAACTAATAATTTCTCAAGTATGCTCTCCTCCTGTGCTTTGTATGATCTGGAGGATTAGAAAAATATTTTTTTTTATTATATATATTATATAATAATATATATATATATATATATATATATATATATATATATAATATATATATATATAATATATATAATATAAACATTGATTCATTTTGAATAAATTCCAGTGACACAGTAAGAGTCGCTTTGTCTTTTTTTATCGCCATCAGAAATAAAATTTGTATGTGAAAATATGATCTTTTTTTAAAAGCATAAACAAATTTGATGAATCTCACTAATATGCTCTCTTTCTGCACCTCGTTGCGACCTGGAAGATTAGAAAATTAGATCAGTCAATTTAAAAATTAAAATTGAAAATTTCATAATAAAAAAAATATAGATATTGATTTACAGTTTTTTTTTTTTTTTTTTAAATCATGATCCTCTTTGATGTCAAAGTACTATGAAGAGATGATGGAGAAAGTATAGAAGAAACATTCATTGTGGAGGACTCTCTTAACAGAAGCATAATTGAAAAAGGTTGCCAACCACTCTCTGGCCAAAGGATAAATTGCAGTGTTCAAAGCAGGGGCCCCCAAATTGCCCTATTTCCTTGTTGCCCATTGCCTTATTTCAACATCCACTATTTCGGATAACCAATTTTTCTCTGTGTTCTCTCTTTGTGATTGCAAATTGTAGTCATTATTTTGTGCTTATGCTGTAGCCACATGTTCAAGGGTATGTTGATGTCGTTCTAGCCTTTCATGCCATAGAGAATGCCACTATCCATTCTTTGAGGAACATAGCGACTCAGGAGACAAGAGATGCCATGGCAGAAAGAGCTTGCCAAGACTGTCCATTTTATAGGAATGATAGGCCGGCCTGATTCAGTTCAAATATATGCAACACAAGGCAGAGACTGAGGCGTGGATTGCTAAAATCAAAATCAGAAAGTCTGGGTGTAGGTCAATACCAAAGCAAACAATGTGATGTTCACCTGAGCAGGACAACAGAGCAGTGAATCAAGAAGTAGTCGATCAAGAAGTGAATGCAACCCTCTTGAGAGAAACACAACCTCTGTAAAAACTTTAGTTTTAAAACGTGGTTTCTGAGCAAACCAAGGTGAATTTGAAAAATGGGGACATGGGTTTTTCCTGGACGCGATGAATTTAATAACCCATAAATAATTTCCTTAGATTCCTAACCATTTGGGAGAAGATCGCGGTTCTTCAAAACCCTATTTGGTGACTCCGTGAAGGAAAAATGGATTACAAAGACAAAAACGAGATTTGCTGGCAGTGAAGGAGATCTCTACAACCATCAGTCCAAATGGAAGAACTACCAACACTTCAAGTGCATAACACTACAACTGTTTTGATGTTTGAATAGGTTCTACGCAACAAATCAAGGAATGGACCAAACAGATGATTGAGGAATGATTTAAAAATGAAAATCCTCTTATCCAGCTATTCAAATTCCACAGGAAGGCTCTTTACGGTATTGCTAGTTCATGACACTATCACCAAGCTGCAGAGCTTTATGGGAGTACTAAATATTGATGGAGAATGAATTCCATAATTTTGGCTATAGCGTATATACCTCTACGCCCGTCAGGCCCTATAGAATCTCTTTCTTCGTACAATTAGTAGAATTAGAGCATGGTTTGAGCTTCAAGCGCACTGTAGGTAATTCTAGAAGCATTAGAGTCTTTAAGGAAAGTTTAGGAATATAGTAGAGTAACTGAATCAGGCAGTTGTGTAATTGTTACCATTATTGCCTCCTACCTTGATGCTTGTGGTGGTTATTCAACTGGCTCATTTCCAACTGGAATTGATGGAACAACCTTTCCTATCTTTCTCTCTAGTTCTAGCTAAACAATTGCTTAAATGATTTCTCAAACATTTACTTCATCAACCGGATCTACTTCTACTTCATCAACTGAATCAACTTGATCAATAGAAATCAATATATGGTTGGTGATGATATGAGCGAAAGACGAATAATTCAAAGGAAGATTTTACATTTAGAGGAATCATTCAAAACAATTCAATTTGACAGATTGAATAATGTCTTACAAAATAATTGGAAGATTATTTAGATGATTTCTGAACATTTGGCTTAAAAAATTATAATATTGTTCCTATGTATTTTATATGAAGTTTTAATTTACAGGACATAGCGAATCTTTGAGATGCCAATCATTTCGCTGAATTGTTTCTTAAAAATGGATTGTTATGAATATCATGAATTGGATTGAATATAACACTTTTGATTTTCCTTAATTTGTTTCATTTGACATTTAAATTTTGCATAAGAATCAGAAAGTAAATCGGCCATTTCTTTTTGAACGCACTTATGTTTTTTATGTCAAGTTTTTTTTTGTAGGTTTAGGATGATTAAATGATCATTTAAGGAAACTAATTGTGCACACAATTGGTCTTCAAATGACCAATTTCATGAGAAACTTAAGAACAAGTCCATGTACATATTCATCAAAACCATTACTCTTCCTCCCTTCTGAATTATAAATCAAACCAACAACTTTGAATCAAGCCACAATTATTTTTCCTAGTAAGAATTAGTTGTTCAATTTCCTTCATTCACATACACATTCCGTCTACTCCAAAAATAAAATCAAGAAGCTTACATTAATGCTTACCGCCCATTGTCATTATTACTTTCCATTGCCATATTCATTTTCATTTTCCTTTTCCTATCCTTTTCATTTCACAAATAAACCCGACTTCAATGCAAATTATTGAGTCCATAGTCCTTTGAGTCTAAAATCATTGCAAAAACACCTTGAGGCTTGCATGCCTTAATGCAATTCTTCATGCAGACTAACAATGGGAATACATCAATGTCCCTTGTTCATCGGATCTTCTACGTACTCGACAACAACAAAATTATTCATACTTAGCAAGATGTGTTTGGGCATCTTGACTCTCATTGTCATCAATGGTGAGAGTTCTTGTGTTGACTAGTGGCATCCATTAATGGCCACTACATCAATAATTTCCTGCTATATTCAACATCAGAACATCTATTCACATAGCAGGAATTGTGCCAATGAGTTTTAAAGACATGAAGACTATCATTTTCAGCATTTTGGAGCAAATGTAGAGGATACGTAGCTACATAACCAGATGGAAGCTGTAGAATCAAATAACAGTTGTAGAATTAGATGACAACTGTAGAATAAAATAATAGCTGCAGAATTAGATGGCAACAACAAAATCAACATTATTCCATAGCAGATTCAACAAATTTTAATAAAAGCAACAGAAATTCATCTTCACTCTTTTCTCCATGACTTGTCCAACCACTTGAAGAAGATTATCATCAAAATTTTGCAGCCACCACACATGCAGCTCATCCATTTCCAAATGATGAGTTAAGGTATCTCATTTTGTAACATTTTAACATAAGATTCCTTGAAAATCTAGAACGATAATTTTTTGAAAAAAAACATTTCTCTTCCTCATCTCATAAAATTGTCAATATTATCAATTGGGGGTGGGGATACATTCATATTCATATTTTTCCATATTCATATCACATTCAAAAGCCCACATACTTTCAAAAGATATTAACTATTACACTACTATTATGAGCATACAAAGGCTTTTCAAAAGTACTGAAAAGATAATTTGATACAAACACAATCATGGTTGTCACACAAGAACCAACTATAATGCAATCCAATAAAAATATACTTTGCAACAATACTCAAATTATAATTATGCAAAGCTCAAAAGATCAAAATTGAATGCAACAACAAAATATGGTTGTAAGACAAGAACCAACCATGTTGCAATTCAACTAAAAGACTTTGCAGAAATATGAAGTTATCAAATGATATCATGGAAAGTTAAGAGAAAGCTCAAGGACAAAAAAGAATTAATGTAATATATTGCATGGGGAGATGCAATAGCTTCAGTTGGGGCATATGTTGGGCCTTGAAATTGTCATTCACTTCCATTACATTTTCACTTATATTCCCATATTGTCACCTTCACTCCACCTCTATGTCATTATATTTACCTCCATTTCATTACATTTACCTTAAAATTATCATTATTGGGTCACATTTATGTTTTTCCAAACTTTATTAATTCTTATAATTTTTACATGAATTTATGATTAAAAATTAAAAAATAATGTGCATATGATTATACCTAACAAGTGGGATGAGATTTTTGACATGTGTAGGTCAAAAGGAAGCTTATAAAGACCTTTATGTGGCCTCCCAAAACCAAATTCGAATATGAGTGGAGAAGATCATGGGATCATAAAGATATGTGTCTCATTTCCTAGTTACAATGAAACTCTAAGAAGACATGTGTCTTATAATTTCCTATTTTGATTGTAACTCTAGAGATATAGGGAGAGATTCATGTACTCTCGTTAATGAGATAGCTTCTCATCTTTTTGTATAAATAGGGAAGTTTTCTCCTATCATTTTATGTGTAGAGTTGGGGAATTGCTCATGTTTTGAATAAAGAATAAGGCTTACATTTGGAGCTTCTCAACCTTCCATCCTCATACTTTTCGATAGGCCATCTATAGTGTGTGAGATTCATTTGTTTTCATAGATTAAGATTTATTTGTTTTCATAGATTAAGATTTATTACTTTCTTAATTATTGTGTAATCTTATGCTAATCAAAGAATCTCAAGAAAAGCATTTTCTCTTTCCCAAAATTGGATTATGTTTGAAGCATTGGAGCATATAATGATCTTAGTTTTCCTTCACATGTTTTTACAATGCTTTCTTAGGATTAAGTTTTACATTTACTGTTTAAATCTTATGTAGAGCATTTTAAGAAGCTAGTTCTTCCAAAATTGATTGCTTGAGGCATTTAGAATAGACAATGATTTATTTTCCTCTCTCATGCTTTTATCATGCTTTTTAGATTAAATTTCTTATCTATTGTGTCATCTCATGTTCAACATTTCAAGAAGGTAACCCTTCCGAAATTGATTGCTTAAAAACATTAGATTACACAATCATTGCAAGTTCTTACATATTTTATTTTACATGGTTTCTTTATGCTTTCCTAGATCATGTTTTCTTTCATTTAAATTCATTATATTTTGTCCATTAACATTTAAAGATTTCATCTAGAAGCATAAATTTCATTTCATAGATTAATTTCCTTAGGCATAAGAAACAAAATACCAAAACAACATAAAAACATATTCAACTATGTAAGAAACAAGGTTAACTAAACACATATTGTGCACCGCACTTCATCGGTTTAATAACCTCAATCGATAATTTATGTTAGAAATTTAAGACATTAAATTGAATGAACATTTTGGAGCCGTTGTCGGGGAAGTGTAATTAAGAGACCTTATTTCTTACATCTAAAAAAATAAAAACAAAATAAAATGAAATCAATCAATTAATAATTTCTCAAGTATGTTCTCCTCCTATACTTTGTGTGATTTGGAGGATCAAAAAAATATTTTTTTTCTATTAATAATAATAATAATAATAATAAAATAAAATAAAAAAATCAACATTTATTCATTTTGAATAAATTCCAATGACACAGTAAGAGTCACTTTGTCTTTTTTTATCGCCATCAGAAATAAAACTTGTATGTGAAAATATGATTTTTTTTTTAAATGCATAACTAAATTTGACGAATCTAACTAATATGCTCTCTTTCCATGCCTCGTTGCGACCTGGAAGATTAGAAAATCAGATCAGTCAATTTAAAAATTAAAATTGAAAAATTCATAATAAAAAAAATAAAATTAAAAATTGATTTAGAGTTTTTCTTTTTTTAATCATGATCCTCTTTGATGTCAAAGTACTGTGAAGAGATGATGGATAGAGTATGGAAGAAACATTCGTTGTGGAAGACTCTCTTAACATAAGTAGAAGTGAAAAAGGTTTCCAACCACTCTCTCGCCAAAGGATAAATTGCAGTGTTCAAAGCAGGGGCCCCCAAATTGGCCTCTTTCCCTATTGCCCAACACCTTATTTCAACATCCACTGTTTCATCTCACCTATTGTTCTCTGCTTGCTCTCTTTGTGATTGCAAATTGTGGTCATTCTTTGGTGCTTATGCTGTAGCCGCACATTCAAGGGTATGTTGATGTCGTTCCCACATCTCATGCCACAGAGAATGCCACTATCCATTCTTTGAGGAACACCATGACTAAGGAGACGAGGTGCCATGGCAGAAAGAGCTTGACAACACTTTTTATTTCATAGGTGTGATATGTCGGCCCGATTCAATTCAAATACATGCAACACAGGGTAGAGAGTGAGGCTTGGAATGATCAAATGAAAATCAGAAAGTCTGGGTGTAGTTCAATACCAAAGCAAACAATGTGATGTTCACCTGAGTAGAACAACAGAGCAGTCAATCAAGAAGCGAATGTGGCCTTCTTGAGAGAAACACAACCTTTGTAAAAAACATCAATTTTAAAACGTGGTTTCTAAGAAACTTAGGGTGAATCTGAAAGAACGGGGACATGGGTTTTTTCTATAAAGGGATGAATTTAATAACCCATAAACCCTTTCATTAGATTCCAACAATGTAAACTTTGAAACGGGAACTCATACCGTTACCCGTTTTGTAGAGATAGCAAAAAAGTGACCCGATTTTGAAAAGTGGTGATGTAAAACACACATCTGTTTTTTAGAGCATAGTTTTTGGCACTATAAATTGTTTTATATACATTGCGTTTTAGAATGGTAGTTTTTTTATACTGATTTAAAAAAGTGGTAATTCTACACCAGGCCCTTTTTAAATTTTTTTTTTTCTTTTAATGTATGAAATGTAAATAATTAGTTTGTAAATTTAATAATTTTTGAAGTGGTCATTTTCTTCATATTTTCTTGTTTTTATTTTAATTTTAATTTTTTTGTAGTAATGTTTTTATTGTTTTGCATTTTTAAATTAGAAGGTCGATATTTTTAATTTTCGATATTCTATATATTTATACATCATTAATTAATTTTTCAATCCATATGAAATAATTGTTTCTAAGAAACAATATTTTTTAACAATGGACATAAAAATAACCATTTTTAACATAAATATAACTAAAAGCCTACACGTTTTGATAATTTTTTGCTAGAATTGACATGTCAAAATCACAATTTTTATACAAAAAATTTAACTAAAAATTGTTAAATAATAGTTTTTTTTTTTATGAATTTCATGTCAAAAAATAATAATAATCATTTTCTTTCAAAAAATAATGTTTAACTTAAAAATTAATGCGAAAATCACATATTACAAATATTTAACGCATAACAACCTTAATTGATTGTTTATTCTTCTAAAAAAATGTCAAAGTCAAAACATTACAAGTATAACTACTTAATAGTTACAAAAAATGAGCTTGATTTCCAAGCATAACTTAGATTTAATCAACAATGTCATGTAATCCAAACTCTTCGTCCTGTAGAGTTTCATCATTGTCTTCTTCCATAATATTTTATGCTTCCTTTTGCTCATTTTCCTCTTCTAATGGATCTTTGATGTCTGTGAATCTCCCAATGTATGTATTTCCAAACATTCCATGTAATGGTGGTTGGGGTTCCTTTGCCTTTTTTTCCACACGTGATTCACTAAAGTCCCCTTTCTTCAACCCAATTTCTTGCATTGCATCTGGAAGAAATTGAAGAGCATTAATTCTTTGCTGAACGAAATGGCACTGTACTGGATCATTTTCAATTGCAATGCAATTTATTCCTTTTTGAAGGCAACATGCTAGTGTTGTACCTAATTATCAAGCACAAAAGAAATAATGAAGTAAATTACTACAATGACATATTAATTAAAAAATAAAATATTGAAATTCAATTCTATATAATAAAACTTACCTGAGCCAGAAAATAAATCCAGAATCCAATTTCTTTCATTTGAACATAAGTCTATAAGATAGTTAATCAATAATTGTGGTTTTTGATAAATGTTAACTATCTTTCCTTTTGCTTCTTTGTCTTCATATGTTAGTTTTCTCACAACAGCATCATAAGTCAGTATTTGGCTATGACTCTTTCCGTCTACCTGATTAAAAATCATAGACATATAGCTATCATCTTTTTCCCAATTGTCAATATGGATGAACTCACAATCATTTATAAATTGTTGATCTTCACGGTGAAGAAGATTTGACTTTTGCTTGTAACATGAAATAGTAAAATTTCAATTAACTTGTACATAAATGAATTTTTCAACATTAATCAAATATACATTTTAAACGTCTTACCATGTAAGATGCATCCTTGAATTTTTCCCCTCTTGAAGCTTGACAATATCATTGCCAATTGTGTGTCTAAATGAAATATCACAAATCTCCATAATGGTGATGACGTGACTTCTCAAATCCCGCAACCACTTTACTAAGAGCTTGATAAGTAAGGGTCACTATCATAGTCAATGTTTGGAATATTGAAACCATGGGGAATATCTGCAATAACTAGGACATAACCCCTTTTAGGTATGAGTTTAGCAATGTCTTCATAGTCGCCTTGTATTATTTGATATTGAATAGTGTCTAGCCCATTCCAAATGAAATGAGTAAGAGTTGGATCAAGTTCAACATTATTAATATGTTGCTTCCTCAGTCTTTCGATCTTTATTTTTTCAATAAATGTTTTGAAACTATCTGGTGCTCCATTATCATCCTTCTTCATCTTTTATAAAATAAACAAATATATTTGTAAGTTATAAATTAAAAATAGTACACAGATAAATAAAAAAGAATGTATAAATCAAGATGCTTTTTTAAATGCAAGATAAAAAGTTTTTAATGTTGATGTAGAACTTGAATCTGGATAGTTGCGTACAACATCATCCCAACTATCTTCATTCAACAATTTAACCATTTGTTCTTGAATTTTCATGTAAACTTTGTGACTGCATAGATAGAGTAACAAAAGGTTAATATAATGATATGTATAACAAATACTACTAAGAACAACATGTTTTATTTAAAATAAAATTATAATCTAGAAATAAATAAAAATAATTCAACAAACTTAATTTTGAAATTTTTCAGACATTTCCTCTAATGATAATTCCCTTGACTTCACACGAGATAATATTGTTTTGACAATTTTTTCATCTTTCACTCCTTGCATTGCTCTCCAAGGTGTGATAGTCATATCTTCTGGAAGTTGCTTCATTTTACGAGCTAATTTACTGCTTCTACATATCAATGGCTTAGACTTTTTGACCTTCTGGCTTTTAATACCAATGTTTCCCCACATGCTAAAAATCTCATCAATCAACTTCCAAACATCTATAGTTCTAAATTCCAATTGGAAAATGTTATCAACACGTCTGAATAAATCACTAATTTTGTTTCCTTTTCCACCTTCTGAATTGGTTTTCTCTTCAATTTGATAGCCTATTTCCATACAACATTCATTTCGAAAATCTGCAGTAACATTTATCCTATTCCCACCACATTTTTCTTGAAATCACTATGAATAAATCTAACCCTTTCGATGAAATTCACAGACATCCTATATTCATTATTTGAATTATGATCCCATGCCACTAACTTTGCTTATGTATCTAATAAACCAACATAAATGATACATTTCATTGTTTCAAAACATGGGTTATTAGGATATTCCTCCTTCAATTGTCTTTGAGCTTCTACAAAATGGTTCCCCCCAAGCACATAATAATTGTATTCAAAACATTTTGACTTATCAAATGCTTATTTGTTAGGAACTTGAAGTGGATCAACAAAAAACACATAACTAACCACATGAGCATATGGATTGTACCTCATCAATGTCTTCAAGTTGTGAACATGCAGATAATGTGGCTTTCTGACTTGATATTGACATTGTCCTTCACTTGCCTTATAGGTTTGTCTGACATTAAGCTGAAATGTACAACCACCATCAATTAAGTTTCTCCTTGTCAAATTTTTTCGAATGGCATTTTGTTTTGTTTTGATAATGCCATCCTCTAAATCAGCTCCTGGTGTAATGATTTCTCTGCTTTCTTTTGAAGTTTCACTAGGTTCTTAATTGTTGGTAATGACTGCTTCAAAATCTTCAACTTTACTTTTCTTCATCATAACATTCTCAACAGATTTATTCTTGGGCATTGTTTCTTTTGGTCTTTTACGACTCTTCTCAGTTCCAATGTCATCTTCAATAATGGCAACATATGCTTCACTGTCAGTTTCAACTTCATCGTCCTCAAAAGTAACTTGTCTACCCTTGCTAGATTTATCCACTAGAGGCCTTTTTTTTTATCCTTTGGATGTAGTTTTGTAGCATCATTAATTACTACATTTTGCTTGTTTTCCATATCTTCTTCTGACATCGAGTAAAAACTGCTGACAACTTTCATGATATCATGCTCTACGAAATGAATGCCTCCCAACCTAATTGAACAACTTTCAACAAAATTCTACTAAACAAAATATCATATGTCAATAAAAACAAAGTTAAAAAATATAGCGAGACACTTTCAAGAACGCAAAATACGAATATAAATAACAATACTTACGATGTTTTGTTTCATCTCATTTACGATTTGTTTACACAACTTTGTAGATACCTCTCTCATGTCATACAATGAATATGATAGTCGGTATTTAATCCTTTCATGTGACTTGAGAGCTTTTGTAAGTATGTAAACAACTTCAGTGTCTAGTACCGAACACACATCTATGACTCTTCCCATCGCCTCATAAATTCCATTATCATTCGGTATATCAATATATAAATATATATTCACATTTTGGCTTTCTCTTTCTTTCAAATACCAGATTATTGATGGAAATTTCACCTCTTTTGAATTCTTGCAGTATGAAATCATCTTCTTATCATTTGAGGCACTCGAAAGATTTGTAGCCATGAGCTCAGGTGGAGTTCATTCACCAATGTTTTTTGAAGATGCACCTTTAAGAGTCTTTGGTCTAGAAAGATTCATAGAAATATTCTTTGATGCCATTTTCCTGAAAAATAGAAACACATAAATCAGTCAATAACGAAAACGTATTAAATTAAATTAACAACGAAAATATATCATAAATTTTTTATTGTATAATCAGATAATTGAAATTAAAAAAATATTAACACTAAGAAAATCGCCCACTGCCTGGCGGGCAGGCGGGCCGCCAGGGTGGTGCGAGGGGAGGTTGTGGCAACAAATTCTACCATTTCTCCCCATATTTATCTCCTTTTCCATCTTCAATCTACCCCTCAAGGGGTGGCTGAGGGGTAGATTGAAGATAGAGAAAGAGATCGATGGGGTGAGAAATGGTAGGAGTTGTTGCCATAGCCTCCCCCCGCGCCACCTCGGCGACCCATCCACCCACGTGGAGGCCACCAATATGGTACGGGGGGTTGCCATAGCCTTCCCCATGCGCCGCCCAGGCGGCCTGCCGGGCAATGTGGCATGAGGGGGACTGTGACAACAACTTCTTCCATTTCTCTTCATATTGATCTCCTTCTCCGTCTTAAATCTACCCCTCAGCATCCCCCTTGAGGGGTAGATTGAAGATAGAGAAGGAGATCAATATCAGGAGAAGTGGTAGAAGCCCGCCAACACTACCCTATCTGTCCACAGAGTGGTGGGTGATTCCGAGAATCGCCCAACCTTCACGGGCAGACAGGCAGGCCACCATGGTGGCGCAAGGTGGGGTTGTGGCAGCTCCACACCGCACCACCCCAGCTGCCTGCCCACCCCTCAAAGGTGGCTGGGCGATTCTCGGAATCACCTAGCCACCCCTGGTGTGCAGGCGGGCGGTTGGGCACCAGGTGGGCAAGTGGGCGGCCGGGTAACCTAGTGGGTGGGCACCAGACAGGCGAGCGGCGAGTGGGTAAAGGGCGGGTGAGCGAGCAGGTGGGCGTTGGGTGGGTGGGTGGGTGCCAGGTGGGGGGGCTGGACGGCGTGGCGTCGCGAAAGTGGTGGGCGGGCCGGAGGTGGGCAGCAGGGGGGTGAGTCGGAGGGAGGGCACCAGGCGGGCAGGAGGGCAGGAGGGGATGAGGGTGGCAGGGAGAGGGCAGGTGGGTGTGAGCCGGTGAGATGCACGCGGCAGGGAAGAGGTGGATGAGGGTGGCGGTGAGAGGGCAGTGAGTTGAGGGCGGGGGACATGAGAGGGTAGGCGGGTGAGCGAGGAGTGGGGGGCGGGAGGCGTGAGCCGCGCGGGAGGGCGGTGAGTGAGGGTGGGTGGGGTAGGTGGGAGGGCGGCAGGCAGGCAGGCAGAATGCGGCGGGGGGTAAACGGAGGGTGGCGGGTGCGGGTGGGCGAGAGGGCGACCGAGTGGATGGGCTGGCGAGGGTAGCCAGGTGGGACTGCGGCGCCCACCCCGCGCCACCCTCGCAGTTCGACCACCCGCCCGCGGGGGATAGGAGATTCCATGAATCGCCCAACCCCTGTGGCCGAGTAGGCGGGCTGTCAGGGTGGTGTGGTATGGGGTTGTGGTGCCTACCCCACGCCACCTCGGCGGCCTCCTGCCCGGCTACGGGGGTTGGGCAATTCCCGTGGCACCCACCCCGCACCACCACAATGGCTTGACCACCTGGCTGCGGGGGTTAGACGATTCTGGGAATCGTCCAACCCTCGTAGCCCAGTCTCCTGGCCGCAGCCCCACCCTGTGCCACCCTGACGACCTACCCACCAACCACGGGGGTTGGGTGATTCCTAGAATCGCCCAACTCCTATGGCGGGCGAGCAGGTCGCCGAGGTGGTGTGGGGTGGGCATTACAACCCCAATCGCCTGCCCGCCCACTTGCTCGACCTCTTGCCTGCCCTCACCCACCTTGACGCCACCCTCCCCCGCCCTCCCACCAGCCCGCCGTCCCCGCCGCCTCTGCCCCCTGCCCTCAAACCGCACGAGCCCTCCCTTCACCACCTCTCGCCGCCTCACCATTCGCCGCACCCGCCCACCGCTCACCCTTCTCCCACCGCCTTCCATCACATTGCCTCCAGCTCTCCCTTCCCACCGACCATCACCCGCCCTCACCCCATCTCCGCCCGCCGCTCTCACCCACCTTGCGCCCACTTGGCCCTCCTTTGCCTGCCTCATTGCCCTCACCCACCTCACCGCCCTTCCGCCCACCCACCCAAGCCCTCACTCGCCTTCCTGCCCACCCCCTCACCCGCCGCCGCCCGCCTCACTCGCTCGCCTGCACGTACCTCACCCCCCTCGTTGCACCCGCCTGCCCTCCCTGCCTACCCCGACGCCCTACCCGCCCACCCACCTGGGGTGGTTGTTGGGATATTCTCGGAATCGCTCAACAGCCCACCAGGCGAGGGAGCAGACCACCGTGGTGCTGCGAAGTGGGTTGCCATCGTGAGTTTTGTCAGGCCCACCATGCTCACGACGGACGTATTGGTTAATTTGGCTCACAAAAAATATTAATTTAAAAAAAGAAAAATCTACTTCATTAAACTAATTTAATATGAAAATTTTCAAGGAAAAAAATTTAACTAACCTTTCAATTGCGAGAATTCTTCATTGAATATGTTGTTGATAGTAATGTAGCTGCTCCACAAATTCGCAAGTCTTCCAACGAACTTCAAAAAACCTTGATGTGATGTGATAATATTGATAATGGAATTTAGTATATAGATGAAATTACGAAGATGTTTTACCGTACGGTTAATGTGGGATAATTTGTTTTAAAAAAATTTAACATGTTAATTTTTTTATGGCGACAGGAAAATATGATAAAGCGAATATTATGGAATTGTTTTACAGTGGGGTGAATGTGGGATTAATTTCTTTTAGAATGTATTATAAAAATTAAAAAAAGCATTCAATTGTTTAGTAAATATTATATACTTTAACTATTAAAATAATTATTGTAGAAGTTGTAATTTACAATTTTAACTTTAATGATTTATTTCATAAAAAAAAATTGTTTACATTTTTCAATAAATTGTAGAATAAAATAATGAAGGGAAATAAATCTAACAAACTTTTTGGAGGGAAAATTTCATTCTCTAATCTATATAATATCTTTAGGAGACTCTCCATTTGTATCATTCAACATCTTCTATTTCAAAGGGATGGATTGTCCTAATAGTGAAGTTTCGATTTATACAGCATCAACATCTTCATCATGTAACAACTCTATCATATTGATGAATATAGCGAGAATTCTTCCACTATGAATAGAAAGTAAATTCTTCCACTTAGTCCTGATCCTAAGGACTATGAAAGCAACACTGATAAAAGAGGGGATGGAGAATTTCAAATAAATAAAGAGTCACAGATTCCACTTAGTCCTAATTCTAAGGACTATGAAAGCAGCAGCGATGATGAGCTTGATGACAAATTTCAAAAGAATGGAGTGTCATGGTGTCCACTTAGTCCTAATTCTAAGAACTATGAGAGCAACAATGTTTCTGGGAAAACTAGTGTCTTTTCAATCTACTAGACCTCTAGGATTGGTAGCTATCCTAGAAACAAACAATCAAAATAATTTGGGATTTCCTCAATGTATGATAGATAAGCGAGAGGCAAGGAACCAACCTGGATCTTTCGCTTAACTCCTTGCTTGATTTCTCTCTCCCTTGACAGAGCTTGCAACTCCTCTCCTACTTGTCCCACTTAGAGAATACCTGTAGAAACAAAGTAAAAAAACACCATCAAAGCATCTTGATCTATTATATCATAAATAATGCAGAATCAAAAATACATTGAACATACAATGACATTCACAAATAACAACATTCACAAATACACGATTGTATGGAGGAAAACTCAAAGAACTTTATTAAATATGAAGGGAGAATCACAACTCAACTATCTGATCTAGCATCAAAGCCCTCTTCACCTCATGAAAAGAAAGATCACCCAACAATACAATGCTATTTCTCAAAGACAAACTATCAACACTTCCTTAAAAATTATAAAATTCCAGCATTTTGATCTCTCAGATGAGGGATCCATTTATAGATGTCTGCAAGGGTGTGAGTTATGTCTGGGTTTTTGATTAGTCTCATTCCACTTGTTGTTATTGGTTCCACTTGGGGATTTCTTGGATCTCTTACTCATCTCTGGGTGAATTCAGAGAGGCAAGTGCAATAGGAGACGTTTCTAGAAGATTCCATGAGAATCCACTTAGAAAACTGTCTCAGACATTTGTCCATTCTCGCTCATCGCACCCCACAGAAGGCCTCTTCAATATGCATTGCACCTAGCTAGTGTAAAAGTTAGTATGCATCACACCCTGATAGTGGAGCAGTCAGTATGGTCCAGTTTTGGCCAGTTTTGAGTGGTTTTTCAGGTGGAACTTCTGGGGAATGATGTAATCTGTTGACCATGATCCTTTAGGGTATGAAACAACACTTTTAGGGGTTAAAGAGCCCTAGTTTATCGACATATAATATTGGGGTTGAAGTTCCCAAATATGTCTATAACAGTTTCCCCCTAAAGCATGAAGTCATAAATCTTTTGATGTCAGGTGAAATGCTTTATGATGAGGATACAAGGTATTCGAACTGGAAGGTGACCTGTATAAGATACAATACAATACATCATCACATATTATTTTCATGATATAGCTGAGGTGGGCATTCCCATGCTCAACTTTGTAAATTCACTTTCATATACATAGAACAGATAATCATCTGCGGTTGCAGACTGATGATTCTTTGTATGTAGATTCATCATCCTTGGCTTGGATGACCATTTGTGCAACTTCTGTGTACATGTGATGTCTTTATATTCCTAAATATATCGCAGCCTCAATGGATGAAACTAGATCCGGGGTCTTCAAACTCGTTCAATCTTTGCCCGATATACAAGTCAATCCATGTGGAAAAATGTCCTGAAGTCGAACATGGATAGACATCACTTGCTTACCAGCCAATAATGTAAGTTGTTAATAGACGTGAGAGGAATCACCGATAATGATAATGACCCTCAAGGTACTACAGTATAATTCACGTGGTGTGAATATATGATCCGATGTTGAACACCACGCAAAAGCTTTCAATCGAAGGCCATTGATATCAAACTGTCTCCAGAAGTGAGAAACTTGCCATTGAGGCATGCAAGCTTCAAAGTACTGAAAGGGTGGTTTCTAAGTCAGATTCTTAGATAATGAGCTGATGTCGATAAGAAGTGTCTCTTCATAGGAGGGCCTTAATATATCCCACATCTATGACATGAAATGAAGAAAATGATTTTCTGGAGGTGAAAACGATCTGAAGACACAAGGTTCAAGAATGGCGGTCATGAAAAATGGAGGGTGAAGGTATTGCAGTGGATGAGGCATTAACTGGATGGTGAATTGTCAACTGAATGACTTCTTTTGAAAATATCGGCAACACGGAGATGGATTGGTAGCATTAACCCTAAAAGATGGATGGTGTGGAGGACTAATGGTGATATGGTCGGTGAATGGAATAACCCAACCCTACTCAATCATGGTGATGGACTAAAAGTGTTATGTTCAAGAGTGACTTGCTACCAATAAAATTCTTCAAGTTTTCTTCCCTTTTTCCCCAGTCATTGCTGACCAGTACCTCTTTATTTTTGTCAAGCTTGAGGAGGATAACATATGCTTGTTCTATAATTTTCCCTTCGGGCAAACCTTTCGCTATGTTTTAGTGAGCTTAACGATAGTGAAAATCGTTCTTGTCTTGGTGGACAAGTTTGTCACTATTGTTTTAACGAGTCTAATGAAAAAGATATCTTGGATCTTTTCATGTTTAGAGAGTTTGAAAAGAGACAAAAATGAAACTCCATTAGTTATTTTTCATAGCATAATCCCCTGAGTCCGAAAAAGGATAAAATAATACAAAAGGGATGAATTTTCGATAACTTTAGTGAGCCGAAAAGACAAGCACTCGAACTTTTTCCTGAGATAATCCCTCAGGTCTGAAAAAGATTAAAATATGCAAGAGGGATGGCACTTCCCTTTACTTTAACGAGCTGGAAAGGCCAATAGCTCGACAACCTTTTCATATTTAATGAGTCTGAAAAGAGTTTAAAGGAGACTCATTTTTGAGGAATGAGTGGTGTTTAGGGTAGCAACTGGTTTCGGGTAAGCTTGGAACTTCTCAAAACATGGTGATGTGAAGAGGGTGGCTAATAGGACCACTCATTGCAGTTGTTCCTCAAAATGGTAAACAATCAAGTGGAAGCGTATGATCGGTCAAAAGAATGGAGGTGATGGCAGGAACACTACCAAGGCTCTAAAGGCTGATATTATGGCAATCACAAAGGTTATTTACCAAAGGTGGGTTCATTTTTTAATGAGCTTGAACTCTAGGGGAACATATGCTCGGTGGTAGGTTTATTTCTTAACAAGCTTGAACCATATGACAATATTGCTCATGGTGGTAGGTTTATTTTTTAACGAGCTTGAACCATACGACAACATTGCTCATGGTGCTAGGTTTATTTTTTAATGAGCTTGAACCATATGATAACATTGCTCATGTGTATCCTTTTATGTGAGCTAGAAATGACAAAACTAAAAATCTAAGGAACTACTAAGGTTAGGTAGGGTGGTTTCATCAGCAGCTGGACAAAACACTTCCTTTGCTTTGTCTGCAGCGCAGACAAAGGTGAATGGTGTGTTAGACCAATCACCTAACCTAAGAAGTTAAAAACTATAAAGGGAAAAGGCTAAAAAGCTAAAAAAAGAAGTTGGCCGTTTTTAGCTTGCATGAAAAGGTTTGCATGCCCCCAAGCATTAAGAAAAGGAGAGTCTTAAGTACCCATATGGAAATCATTGTGGTTAAGTAGGATGGTTTTAGTCAGCGGTTAGAAAAAAAACTTCCTTGACTTTGTCCCCCAAATAGACAAAGGTGAGTGGTTTGTCAGACCAATCACTTAACTTAGAGGGAAATTCATATCTTTTTAGCTGGGTTCGTCTACCAAATGGACAAGGGTGCATGCCCCCTAAGCTTCATTACATTCACTAGACTACTCGCAGTAACTAGGTGGATGAAGCTTGGAGAGACACTCTTGATGCAAAAGGACCATTTAGGGATGATGTTTGACTTGGAGCTGTGTTTGAACTGGGAAATGAAAGCTGGTCAATAGTGACAATTTTTCCTTCATGTGGGAAACACATCACTCGAAAGAGTGTTGAAACAATAGCCTCCATGTTATAAACATAGTCACGTCCAAGGAGTATATTGTAATCTAACGGTCGTTGGGCTGCCATCACATTCAAGTGAACGATTTTCCTTCTCAGAGTAATTGGTAACTTAGGAAGGATCCCTAACGGTTGACTGGTTCCTTTGTTAAAGCCTGAACAATTCTGTGTAACAGGCATAAGCGATGGCGAACCAAGCGCTTTCCAAGCAGTTGAGGAAGGGATACTCACCGATGCCCCTTCATCTATGATAGTGTCAGACATGATCATTTGGTGAACTTGTACTATGATCTGAAATGGTACATTAGAAGGAAGGCAGGATCTCGCTACTCGATTCCAATCAAAGGAAGTAAGTAGACTACTTGGAGGGGGTACCGAATAAATGGTAGAATTAACCTCTTGAGTAGCGAGAACTAGGGGATTCTCTTCCTGGTGCGAAGGAACAGGTGGATTGCCCCCAAGTTCATCGGACTCTGAAGTGACAAAAGGAATTTGAATGGTATCGTTCTCGCTCTCTTTGGGAATGGTATCATCTAAAGGTGAACCTTCTAAAGGTAAAACTGGGTCGACTACCATCTCGACCCGCTGAATTTGGTTTGGTATGGACTTAGAAGATTCACTCTCAACGATAGGTGTTTCGACCGACAATTGAGTTATGTTAGTTGGATTTTCAACTAGTAAAGGACTTGGTGAGATTTTCTTGTATCCAGTGGAAGTCGTTGCAGTGAAGTAGGATGGTTATGCAAGACTCTCTTGACCTCATCCAAAAAAGGACAACGGGGAAGGGTATGATCCCCTTCACATAGTTCACATGGAGTTTTGACCTTTCCTTTCTATCCGTGAACTTCACTATTACTAGTTGATGGTGTGCTGTCAACATGATCACTAGAGGTTGATGACACCAGATGGTGCGAACAGGGGGACCATTCTCTCAAGATCCGAGGAATGCATGGACATTCTCGATGAAAATGGTGTCCCCTACAAATTATGCAAGGAAATCTGGGAGATTTAGTATGCGGATTTTCACTAGATGATTCATGGTTGCCCCCTTGCTTAGCTGACTTCTTCTTCTTCTTCTCCTTCCCTTTCTTCTTTTTCTCAGCTACTTGGTTACTAGTATCACTATTTTCACCAAGTGAAGAGGAAGAAGGGGATGGAGAAATAAACAAAGAAGAAGGCAAAGGGTCAACTTCAGTATCAACTGATTGCTGATTCGATTGTTGAGGAATTATGATATTTTGAATGACATAGGTTGAGAATAGCCATAGTGGCAGGTCAATTGTAATTCCTGAAAGGGACAATGTAGCCATATACAGAGCACCAATATTTCCCCAAGATGAAAATGGACTAGGATTCCCTTCGAAAGGGATTCCTTGATTGGTGGACTCCATTATCTCAACCTAAGATCAACGAAGGAACATGGATGTTATTCTGAATTTAATAAAATTTAATGATTCTTTGACACAAATTTGCCTTTTTAATTTTTAAGAGTCGAGAAAAAGCCAAAGATGACTCTAGTCCCCTTCGATTTTTAATGAGCCTGAAGTGACAAGTGCTAAGATGGACCTTTTCTTTTAAGGAGTCAAAAATGAACAAGTGGCTACTCTGGAAATCTAGATAGAAGGATTACCAAACCAATAGCAAAACTGCAATATACACCTTGGTGATAAATTAAAGAGAAATTACCAAGGACTTATGTACGACAGTCAATCTTCCCGAATGTTGTGTTCAGTGCATTGCGATCGATAGGGAATCATACAAGGCTCCCTATGGATAAAGGATATAAGCCTATTGTGGTTTCCCAATATATACTTGATGGTACAGGGAGCAAAAGTCCATGCTAGCACTTGTCGTATCAAAGAGGAGGAATCACCTAGCCTTCAATGAAAATGATAGTTACTTGTTTTTACGATGTCGGAACACGTCTTTAGCGTAGACCTCTAGATGTGTTGCGCTAGGTTCCAAAGCGTTGTTAAGTTCATTGAAATTTATTTTAGAGCTGATTTTGTTTAGAATTTTTCCTTTCAATGGTTCACTACGTGATGTAGATGTAGAATTTCTAAAATGCAATCTACAATGATAACCAATCATTGTTTATTTTGCAATGAAAATCCTAGCTACTAAGGAAATAAGATTACGTTTCTTTCAAATAGAGAGCAAAGAGCACACACTAAATGCACTTTTCCTAAATCATTTTTCACACATAGTCTAAATGCAAATGCAAATGCATTTATTTGTTTTTCATTCCCCTTACTGTGAAGAATGCCAAAAAGGAAAACTAAGTAGAGCAAAGATCTGAAATATTTTTACTCAAAGCGACATTTCGACAATTTATTTTTCAAAATGGAAAGGAAGACTAAACGACACTTTTCAATTTCAAATAGAAAATTATTTTGACACTTCAAATATCAACAAAAAAAAAAAAATACTTGACAAAAATTTCAATTGATTATCTAGAAAAGGAAGACTCAGCGACACTTCTCTTATTTGACACAAAACGACAGTTACGACACTTTTTATACCAAAATAACAAATCGATTTAAGAAAAATTTTGAAAAAGGATTGTAAATGATGGACAAATACATAAAAGCATTTACTAATCCTAATCAATGGAGGCTAAACTATGTAAAGCAAGCAAGCTTCACCAATGAGATACTGTTCATAAGCAGTAAAACAACTAAACAGAGCTTAAAACAAGGACAAAACCCCCAAATTTCAAAGAGGGAAATAAGCTCAAATAGTCATCACACCTAGGCTTCACATAAACAGGGATTCATCACACTTTTCAGGCTCAGGAGGTGTGATGCATACTGGTAGATAGTGACAGACAGTGCGATGGGCCAGGGAGCACAACTGAGATGGGTTTTGGCTCAAATTTGTAGCTGATTTCAGTGAGTTAAGCTGAGCTATGATGGACAGTAAAGAGAAAAGTATAGAGGTATGATCTTGAGAGGTTATTGAGCTACCAAAAGGGCATCTATAATGCTTGTCAGTTAGATGTTCAATTCATAAACTCATAAACTAAACTAGATATTGACTGAAGCAACATTCATCTACTTTGCAATTGCAGAGCAAGAGTAGTTCAAAAGCTATCTAGCTAACTTCATGCTTCGTCTATAGTTTATAAAGCAAACAAAAACAAACAAAAAAAACAAACTATTCATTCCCTAGCGGAGTCGCCATTTTGTTTCTGGGAAAACTAGTGTCTTTTCGATCTGCTAGCCCTCTAGGATTGGCAGCTATCCTAGAAACAAACAACCAAAGCAATTTAGGATTTCCTCAATGTATGATAGATAAGACAGAGGCAAGGAACCAACTTGGATCTTCCACTAAACTCTTTGCTTGATCTCTCTCTCCCTTAACAAAGCTTGCAACTCCTCTCCTACTTGTCTCGCTTAGAGAATACATGTAGAAACAAAGTAAAAAAACACCATCAAAGCATCTTGATCTATTATATCACAAACAATGTAGAATAAAAAATTCATTGAACATACAATGGCATTCACAAATACACGATTGTATGGAGTAAAACTCAAAGAAATTTATTAAATATGAAGGGAGAATTACAACCCATTTGTCTGATCCAGCATCATCCTCCCAGCATCAAAGCCCTCTTCACCTCATGAAAAGAAAGATCACCCAACAATACAATGCTCTTTCTCAAAAATACATTGAACAAACAATGACATTCACAGATACACAATTGTATGGAGGAAAACTCAAAGAACTTTATTAAATATGAAGGGAGAATTACAACCCAGCTGTCTGATCCAGAATCAAAGCCCTCTTCACCTCATGAAAAGAAAGTCACCCATCAATACAATGCTCTTTCTCAAAGACAAACTATCAACACTTTCTTACAAATTACAAAATTCCAGCCTCTTGATCTCTCATATGAGGGATCCACTTATAGATGTCTGCAAGGGTGTGAGTCATCTCTAGGTTTTTGATTAGTGTCATTCCACTTGTTGTTCTTGGTTCCACTTGGAGATTTCTTGGATCTCTTACTCATCCCTGAGCGAATTCAGAGAGGCAAGTGTCATAAGAGAAGTTTCTAGAAGATTCCATGAGCATCCACTTAGCAAACTGTCTTGGACATTTGTCCATTCTTGCTCATCACACCCCACAGAAGGCCTCTTCAGTATGCATCGTACCTGGCTAGTGTAGAAGTTAGTATGCATCGCACCCTGACAGTGGAGCAGTCAGTATGGTCTAGTTTTGGCCAGTTCTGAGTGGTGTTTCAGGTGGAACTTCTAGGGAATGATGTAAACAGTTAACCATGATCCTTTAGGGTATGAAACAACACTTTTAGGGGTTAAAGAGCCCTAGTTTATCAACATATAAGATTGCGGTTGAAGTGCCCAAATATGTCTATAACAAATAGTGATGACGAGCATGATGGTGAAGTTCAAAAGAATGGAGTGTCACAGTGTCCACTTAGTCCTAATTCTGAGGACTATGAGAGCAGTAGTGTTGAAGAGCATGATGGCAAATTTCAAAAGAATGGAGTGTCACGGTGTCCACTTAGTCCTAATTCTAAGGACTATGAGAGCAACAATGATGAAGAGTGTGATAACAAATTTCAAAGGAATGGAGTGCCAAAGTGTCCACTTAGTCCTAATTCTAAGGACTGTGAGAGTAGTAGTGATGAAAATCATGATGATGAATTTCAAAAGTATGGAGTGTCACGGTGTCCAGTTAGTCCTAATTCTAAGGACTATGAGAGAAGCAATTATGACGAGCTGGATGATGAATTTCAAAATATTGGAGTGTCACGTTGTCCACTTAGTACTAATTCTAAGGACTATGAGAGCAACAGTGATGAAGAGCGTGATGATGAATTTCAAAAGAATGGAGTGTCACAATATCCTCTTAGTCCTAATTCTAAGGACTATGAGAGTAGCAGTGATGAAGGATATGATGATGAACTTAGACATAATTCTAATGAGTATAAAGGTAGCAATGACAAAGGATAGGATGTAGCATCTTCAATAAGTAAATAGTCACATTTTCGATGTAGTCCTAATTCTATGGACTACGAGAGCAGTACTGAGAATGCACATGAGGAAGAATATCCATTAAACATCGAGTCAAATTTTCCATTTAGTTCAAATTCTAAGGACTATGACAGTAGCACTGAAGAAGGGGAAGATGAAGAATATCCTCCAAGTCAGTATTTGAAAAGCATAGCTGATCATAGTGTGGATAACATTCTTCTTAATGATGATGAAAATCCTTATACAAATGATGATCCAATGATGGAGATGTTGCCAAGAAATATTGTATCGAGGAGTAGGAGTAGACCTTTTCGTATCAATGCAAGATGTTCTAGTTATAAAAAGGGTAGAGCAGAATATCCGATGAGAAGAAGTTCTATCAGCACTCACATTTCAAGTGAATATTGCCAAAAAGTTTGCTTGAAACATATGGATTTCAAATTTTCATTAGAGAGCAGGAAGAGATATTTGTCAATGAATAAAAGCATGCAAAATTCATATTTACTTGGATGCATGCAATCTACATTGTCAGGTTACGATTATCGTACTAGGACTTTATTTATCTATAGAGAAGCTTTCAAAATGTTTCATTCAATTGGGAATTTTTGTCTCTCGAAAATTCAAGAAAATTTGGAAAAGGATCCCACATTTTATTCAGAAGTACGTCATAAAAGACAATTTGGGCCATTATCAAACACTGCAATGTCATGGATGAAAGATTTCTTTTCAAAGCATGGAGAGTGTATGCCAAATAGAGAGACAATACATATTACAGATAATTTTTCAAAACAAGAAATCTACAACTTATACAAAGAATATGCAGAAGGTGCTGAGGGACATGGTCGGTTTATTACATATCATTATTTTGTGAAGGTATGAAAGAAAGAATTCAACAATGTCCGTATTCCTAAGAAGACAAGGATGGGGATTTGCAGTAGATGTGCTTCTCTTAAATAAAAAAGGGACAAATGTGAAGGGTCAGAAAGAGGTAAGCATTCATAACTTTAACTTTTAAAATTGTATAGTCATCAACTATGAAAACATATTTCTTAATGGCTTTCTTTTATGTTGTGTAGATTCAATTGTCAAAGAACTTCAGGAGCATCGCGAACAACAAACAAATGAAATAAAAATGTTATACAATCATCGAAATAATTGTTATGATAATCCGAATAAATATTTGGGTTTGATAATTGATGGTATGGACCAGAAGAAAACACTTTTACCACATTTTTTTTGCACACCCAAAAATATACAGGAGGAAAATTTTATTCAGTACCACTTGGTCAGTTGTGTGATCTTCAATGGGAAAATGTTGCCAAGAGTGTACTTCACAGCTCCAAATATTCATAATGATGCAAATTTGACCATAACTATAATTCATTATGTGCTTTCTCATTGGTCTGGTAATCTTGCTGAAGTTTTGTATCTACAATTGGACAACACTTGCCGTCAAAACAAAAATCAGGTTATTTTTGTATCTAAACATGCTTGTTGAATTGAGAATTTTTCAAAAGGTAAAGGTTGGTTTCCTTCTTGTTGGGCACACTCATGACCATATTGATTAGATGTTCAGTTGTTTTTCAGTCACATTGAGGAGGAAGGAAGTTTGGAGTTTGCCATCATATTAAGAAATCATACATGCCAGAGCCTATTTTTGATGCGTTGGAAGAAACTGTTGACATGCGAAGGTTTATTCTGGGATCATATGGTGAGGGGAAATGCATTGAACAACTTAATGACACTAGCTTCCAAAATCAATTTCGTATCAACAAAATTGATGGGAAAACACTAATATGGGGCAAGAAGTATTCAACTACTGCAGAATGGGCACCATCATCAGGTTTTCAATTTTTGAAGTTCATTCTAGATCATCCAATATTTGCATAAAAAATATTGTTATTACAATCAGCTGGTGAAGTTCATAATGCACGCAAACAAAATAGAGATATAAATTATTCTAATTGCCTAGAAGAAATTAAAAAATGTATTAGATATACATATGAGTACTTTGACATTGCTGATTCAGTTTGGTGGAAGTCATTTTTCAATAATCAAAGTGATATCATTTCAACAACAACAAATGAAGATATACATTTGAGAAATCCATTTATTTGGCCATAAAATGTGTCGAATGAACATGAGGAAATAAACATTGTTGAACAGCAACAATCTCAAGGTATTATTAATTCTTCACAAGTAGAGGAAATAAAGATGTATATTTGTTCGAAAAGATGTCATGCACAACATCAAGCCATGGAATACCTTTATAGGGGTTCAGTACAGGATATTAAGGAGGGTTGCATGATCGCAGTGCTAGCAGATGGAGATCCCAATGGCTATCCATTCTGGGTTACAAAAGTTAGAAAGGTCTTTACAGAAAATGAGGATGTTACAAGTGTTGAAATACATTGGTATGCCACAAATACACACCCATTCAATGGTGTATATAAGCCAGAGATGGTAGTTGACAAAGAAAATGGCAGAAAGAGAAAAAGAAAGGGTACAAATATAAATCGCCACTGTACAGACATATTAAAATTGGAGGATGTTGACATACTTGTTTATGACTTCAATTTAACAATGAGAGGAACTCTTCGCTTCAAGATGATAGAGATTCTGAAAAGGTTGTTACCAGAAGGAATAATGTCGAGATGGGAGTCTGCTGAAACCAGTCGTAGATCTAGAATAATTTTGAAACCTGAAATGGTAGGCATGCATGTGGACTCAGATGGGGCACTAGTTGATGAAAGAGAAGAATATGGAACATATTCTTCAGCATCCAGTCACTGATCTAAAGATGTGAATTCTGATGGTGTGCAAGAAAATATGAGTGATTTTGAATAATTGTTTAAGACAGTTTATATAACTGATGTATGCATCGTATCTTGAAATGACATTTTTGATTTTCATATGATGTTAAATGAGAAGTTATGAGACATTTTTATGTTGTTGGATTAAATGTCTTAATTATGATAATTTTTATTGTTTAAAATATCTACAATGCAACATTAAATTAGAGATATAACGTAGATTTTATTCAATATAAAAATAATGACTTTTGAATTTACTTAGTGATGTAATTTGTTCATAATGTCATGGTTTTTTAATTTTGTAGTTGAAAAAAATTCAATTTATTTTGTATCTAGCATGTTATAGTTAAGAACATGTTGAATTTATACTTAGGAAAGAAAAATGATATTCTACCAAAAACATTCATGTGTTTTTTTCCTCACAAACAACTTTGTTTGGCACATAAAAATTTGGTTTTACTAGCATTTTTTTAAAAATTTCGAAGATTGACCCTAAAAAAAATCATTGTTCTAGTATCATCACTTTTTGGGTTTCAAGCTGTATTTTGCATGAAAATTTCGTTTTCACTGCCATTTTTAAAACATGTTCAAAATTGACCCTAAAAAAAAACCATCATTCGAGTATACACACTTTTCATTTTTAACATTGTTTTTTATGTTTTTTCGGGGATTTTTGGCCAGAGTTCCCATTTTGAGATTATAGTTCCCGTTTCAAAGTTTACATTGTTTTCCTAATTACTCGGGAGAAAATCACGGTTCTTATGGACCTTGTTTGGTGACTACGTGAAGGAAAAACGGATTGCAAAGACAAAAATAGGATTTTCTAGTAGTGAAGGAGATCTCTATGGCCATCAATCCAAATGAAACAACGATCAATGCTTCAAGGGCATAACACTACAACCATTTTGATTTTTGAACAGGTTTTGTGCAGCAAATCAAGGAATGGGCCAAATGGATGATTGAGCAATGATTTAAAAATGAAAGTCCTCCTACCGAGCTGTTCAAATTCCACAAGAAGGCTCTTTATGGTCTCGCTAGTTCACGACACTATCATTGAGTTGCTGAGTTTTATGGGAGTACTAAATATTGGCAGAAAATGAATTCCACAATTTTCCCTATACCATATATACTTCTACGCCCACCAGGCCCTATATACGCTCTTTCTTGGTACACTTAGTAGAATTAGAGCATGGTTTGAGCTTCAAGCGCACCAATAGGTAATTCGAAAAGCACTAGAGTCTCTAAGGCAAGCCTAGGAATATAGTAGAGTAGCTGAATCAGGTAGCTGTGTAAGTGTTACCACCCTTGTTGCTTTCTTTGATGCTTGTGGTGGTTATTCAACCAGTTGATTTCAAATTGGAATTGATGGGACTACCTTTCCCACCTTTCTCTCTGGTTCTAGCCAAACAACTGCTGAGACGATTGCTCAAACATTTGCTTCATCAACTGGATCTACTTCAGCTTCATCCACTAAATCAACTTGGTCAATAGAAATCAATATATGGCTGGCGATGATATGAGTAGAAGAGGAATAATTCGAAGGAAGATTTTACATTTAGAGGAATCGTTCAAAACAATTCAATTTTATAGATTGAATAATGGCTTGTAGAATAATTGGAAGATTATTTAGATGATTTCTTAACATATGGCATTAAAAATTATAATATTGTTCCTGTGTATTTTTATATGAAGTTTTAACTTGCAAGACATAGCGAATCTTTGAGATTCCAATCGTTTTGATGAGCACATCGCATGAAATCAACTGATAATAGGGAGTTGAATTATTTTTCATGGTTATTTCTTAAAGATGGATTGTTACCAATATCATGAATTGGACTGAATATAGCACTTTTGATTTTCCTTAATATGTTTCATTTAACATTTAAATTTGCATAAGAATTAGAAATTAAATTAGCCATTTCTTTTTTAACACACTTACATTCTTTCTGCCAAGTTTTTTTTTGTAGGTTTGGGATGATTGAATGATCATTGAGCGAAACTAATTGTGTGCACAATTGGTATTCAAAGGACCAATTTCATGAAAAACTTAAGAATAAGTCCATGTCCATATTCATCAAAACCATTACTCTTTCTCCCTTTTGAATTATAAATCCAACCAAGAACTTCGAATCAAGCCAAAGTTATTTTTCCCAATAAGAATGAATTGTTCATTTTCCTTCATTCACATACACATTCAGTCTACTCCACAACATGCTTATTGCCCATTGCCATTATTACTTTCCATTGTCATCTTCCATTTTCATTTTCCTTTTCCTATCCTTTTCATTTCACAAATAAACCCTGCTTCAATGCAAATTATTGGGTCCATAGACCTTTGAATCTAAAATCCTTACAAAAATACCTTGAGGCCTGCATGCCTTAATGGCAAGTCCTCATGCTGACAAACAATGGGATTAAATTAATGTCCCTTGTTCATCGGATCTTCTAGGTACTCGACAATAACAAAATTATTCGTACTTAGAAAGATGTGTTTGGGCATCTTGACTCTCATTGTCATCAATGGTGAGAGTTGTCGTGTTGACTAGTGGCATCCATTAATGGCCACTAATTCAACGATTTCCTTCTATATTCGACATCAAAATATCTATGCACATAGCAGAAATTATGCCAATGAGTTTTGAACACATGAATACTATCATTTTCAGCATTTTGGTGCAAATGTAGAAGATACATAGATACAAAACTAGATGGCAGCTGCATAATCAGATGACAACTACATAATCAAATGAAAACTACAAAATCAGATGGTAGCAACAGAATCAACATTATTCCGCAGCAGATTCAATAAGTTTTAATAAAAGCAATAAAAATCCATCTTGACTCTTTTCTCCATGAGTTGTCTAGTCACTTGAAGAAGGTTATAATCATAATTTTGGAGCCACCACACATGCAACTCATCCATTTCCAAAGGGTAAGTTAAGGTATGCCATTTTCTAACTTTTTACCATAATATTCCTAGAAAAGCTAAAATGATAATTTTTGGAAAAAAAATATTTCTTTTCCTCATCTCATAAAATTGCCAATATCATCAGCTGCGGGGGATACATTCATATTCATATTTTTCCATATTCATATCACATTCAAAATCACACATACTTTGAAAAGATATTAACTATTACATTATTGTTATGAGCATACAAAGGATTTTCGAAAGTACTAAAAAGATAATTGGATACAAACACAATCATGGTTGTCACACAAGAACCAACTATGACGCAATCCAATGAAGATATACTTGGCAAAAATACTCAAATTATCATTATGCAAAGTTCAAAAGATCAAAAATGAATGCAACAACAAAATATGGTTGTAAGACAAGAACCAACCATGTTGTAATTCAACTAAGAGACTTTGCAGAAGTAAGAATTTATCAAATGATATCTTGCAAAGTTAAGCCAAATCTCAAGGATAAAAAAGAATTAATGTAATAGATTGCATGAGGACATGCAATAGCTTTAGTTGGGGGGTATGTTGGGCCTTGAAATTGTCATTCACTTTCATTACATTTTCAATTATATTCCCATATTTTCACCTTCACTCCACCTCTATTTCATTATATTTACCTCTATTTCATTACATTTACCTTACCATTATCATTATTGGGTCACATTTATGTTTTTCCAAACTTTATTAATTAGCATTTTAAAATGAATTTATGGTTAAAAAATAGAAAATAATGTGCATATTCTTATACCTAACAAGTGGGATGAGATTGTTGACATGTGTAGGTCAAAAGGAAGCTTCTAAAATACCTTTATGTGGTCTCCCAAAATCAATTTCGAATTTGAGTGGAGAAGATCATGGGATCATAAGGATATGTGTCTCGTTTCCTATTTGTATTGAAACTCTAAAAAGACGTGTATTATCATTTTCTATTTTTATTGTAACTCTAAAGATATAGGAAGAGGTTCATGGACTCTCATTAATGAGATAGCTTCTCATCTATTTGTATAAATAGGGGAAATTTTATCCTATTATTTTATGTGTAAAGTTAGGGAATTGCTCATGTTTCGAATAAAGAAGAAGGCTTGCATTTGGAGCGTCTCAACTTTCCATCTTCATACTTTTCGATTGGCCATCTACAATGTGTGAAATTTACTTGTTTTCATAGATTAAGATTTAGTACTTTCTTAATTACTGTGTAATCT
Source organism: Pinus taeda (assembly GCA_000404065.3). Taxonomy (NCBI): domain Eukaryota; kingdom Viridiplantae; phylum Streptophyta; class Pinopsida; order Pinales; family Pinaceae; genus Pinus; species Pinus taeda. Next base: position 239,737 of record APFE031230064.1, read on the forward strand.
TATGATAATAAAAGCATCTCAAGAAAAGAATTTTCTCTTTTCCGAAATTGGATTGTATTTGAAGCATTGGAGCATACAATGATCTTAGTTTTCCTTTACATGTTTTTACAATGCTTTCTTAGGATTAATTTTTACATTCACTGTTTAAATCTTATGTAGAGCATTTCAAGAAGGTAGTTCTTCTGAAATTGGTTGCTTGAGACATTTAGAATAGGCAGCGATTTAGTTTCCTCGCTCATGCTTTTATCATGATTTTTAGATTAAATTTATTATCTATTATGTTATTTCATGTTGAACATTTCAAAAAGGTAACCTTTCCAAAATTGATTCTTAAAAACATTAGATTACATAGTCATTGGAAGTTTTTACATTTTTTTTTTACATGCTTTCTTTATGCTTTCCTAGATCATGTTCTCTTTCATTTAAATTCATTGGATTTTGTCCATTAACATTTAAAGATTTCATCTAGAAGTGTAACTTTCATTTATTAGATTAATTTCATTAGGCATAAGAAACAAAACCCCAAAACAACATAAAAACATACTCAATGAAGTAAGAAACAAGGTTAACTAAGCACATATTGTGCACCACACTTCATCAGTTTACTAACCCTAGTCGATACTTTATGTTAGCAATTTAAGACATGACTGGAAATTTTGGCGCCATTGTTGGGGAAGTGTAATTAGGATACATTGCCTCTTACATCTAAAAAAAAAAAACAAAAATCAATCAATTAATAATTTCTCAAATATGCTCTCCTCCTGCACTTTGTGTGGTCTAGAGAATAAAAAAAATAAAAAAAATTCTATTAAATAATAATAATAAAAAAATAAAAACAAAAAAAACAAAAAAATAAAAAACAACATCGATTCATTTTGAATAAATTCCAATGACACAGTAAGAGTCACTTTGTCTTTTTTATCGCCATCAAAAATAAAACTTGTATGTGAAAATATGATTTTTTTTTGAAATGCATAAATAAATTTTAATGAATATGACTAGTATGATATCTTTTGCACGCCTCGGTCCAACCTAGAAGATTAGAAAATCAGATCAATCAATTTATAAATTAAAATTCAAAATTTCATAAAGATAAAAAAAAAAAAAAAAATAGAAATTGATTTACAATTTTTTTTCTTTTTTTTTTTTAAATCATGATCCTCTTTGATGTCAAAGTATGGTGAAGAGATGATGGGCGGAGTATGGAAGAAACATTTGCTATGGAAGACTCTTAATAGAAGCAGAAGTGAAACATGTTTCCAACCACTCTATGGAAAAAGGATAAATTGCAGTGTTTAAGCAGGGGCCCCCAAATTCCCTATTTCCCTGTTGCCCATCGCCTTATTTTAGCATCCACTGTTATGGTTAACCTATTGTTCTCTGTTTTCTCTCTTTCTGATTGCAAATTGCAGTAATTCTTTTGTGCTTATGTTGTAGCCGCACATTCAAGGGTATGTGGATGTTTTTCTCGCCTTTCATGACACCGAGAATGCGACTATCCATTCTTTGACGAACACCGTGACCAAGGAAACAAGAGGTGCCATGGAAGAAAGAGCTTGCCAACACTATTCATTTTATAGGAGTGATAGGCCTGCCTGATTCAGTTCAAATACACGCAACACAAGGTAGAGAGAGGCATGGAATGATCAAATCAAAATCAGAAAGTATGGGTGTAGGTCAATACCAAAGCAAACAATGTGATGTTCACTTGAGCAGAATAGAAAATCAGTAAATCAAGAAGCAGTTGATAAAGAAGCAAATGTGGCCCTCTTGAGAGAAATGCAACCTCTGTAAAAATGTCAGTTTTAAAATGCGGTTTTTGAGCAAAGCACGGTGAATCTGAAAAAACGAGGACATGGTTTATTTTCCAGAAAGCGATGAATTTAATAACCCATAAACCATTTCTTGGATTCCTAACCATTCGGGAGAAAATCATAGTTCTTCGAGACCCTGTTTGGTGACTGTGTGAAGGAAAAATGGATTGCAAAGACAAAAACGGGATTTGTTGGTAGTGAAGGAGATCTCTACGGCCATCAGTCCAAATGGAACAACTATAAACACTTCAAGTGCATAACAACGCAACCATTTTTATGTTTGGATAGGTTCTATGCATGAAATCAAGAAATGGGCCAAACAGATGATTGAGGAATGATTTAAAAATGAAAATCCTCCTATCCAGTTGTTCAAGTTCTGCAAGAAGGCTCTTTATGGTCTTGCTAGTTAATGACACTATCACAGAGCTGCAGATTTTTATGGGAGTACTAAATATTAACAGAAAATGAATTCCACAATTTTCCCTATAGCGTATATACTTTTACACCCCCGAGACACTGTAGAAGCTCTTTCTTGGTACGCTTAGTAGAATTAGAGCATGGTTTGAGATTCAAGCACACCTTACCTATGTAATGAAAAAAGCACTAGAGTCTTTAAGGCAAGCTTAGGAATATAGTAGAGTAGCTAAATCAGGCAGCTGTGTAAGTGTTACCACCCTTGCTACTTACCTTGATGCTTGTGGTGGTTATTCAACTGGCCCATTTCCAACTGGAATTGATGGGACTACCTTTCTTACCTTTCTCTCTGGTTCTAGCTAAACAACTGTGGAAAAAATTCCTCAAACATTTGCTTCATCAACTAGATCTACTTCTCCTTCATTGACTAAATAAACTTGATCAATAGAAATCAATATATGGTTGGCGATGATATGAGTGGAAGAGGAATAATTCGAAGGAAGATTTTACACTTAGAGGAATCATTAAAAATAATTCAATTTGACAGATTGAATAATGGCTTGCAAAATAATTGGAAGATTATTTAGATGATTTCTGAACATTTGGCATTACAAATTATAATATTGCTCCTGTGTATTTTTATATGAAGTTTTAACTTTTAGGACAAAGCGAATCTTTAATACGCCAATAATTTTTCTGAGCACATCAGATGAAGTCACCCGACAATAATAAGTTGAATTATTTTTCGCGGCTATTGCTTAAAAATGGATTGTTATCAAAATCATGAATTGGACTGAATATAACACTTTTTATTTTCCTTAATCTATTTCATTTGACATTTAAATTTTTCATAAGAATCAGAAAGTAAATTGGCCATTTATTTTTTAACACACTTATGTTCTTTATGTCAAGTTCTTTTCTGCAGGTTTGGGATGATTGAATGATCATTAAAGGAAACTAATTGTGCACGCAAATGGTCTTCAAAGGGATGATTTCATGAGAAACTTAAGAACAAGTCCATGTCCATATTTATCTCTTCCTCCCTTTTGAATTATAAATCCAACCAAGAACTTCGAATCAAGCCACAATTATTTTTCCCAGTAAGAATTAGTTGTTCATTTTCCTTCATTCACATACACATTCTATTTACTCCACAAATAAAATCAAGAGGCTCACTTTCATGCTTATTTCCCATTGTCATTATTACTTTCCATTTTCATTTTCCTTTTCCTATCGTTTTCATTTCACAAATAAACCATGCTTGAATGCAAATTATTGAGTCCATAGTCCTTTGAATCTAAAATCCTTGCAAAAACACTGTTATGAAACCGGCTCACAAAAAGATAGGAAAGAGAGATAAATGCTTTAGAATTCAGCCTCTTCGAGGGGGTAACCTCCTTTACATTACACAAAGGAGTTTTCCCCCTCGAAGAGGCTAAATTATAAGGCGTTGATCTATCTTTTCTGTCTTTTTGTGAGCTGGTTTCATAACATTTGGTATCAGAGCTTTGGATTCTAGGGTTTTGCTGCTCCAAATAGGTCATCGTGGAATTTTCGCCATAACTTTGTTTTTGTGAAGTTTCAGAAGAGAAAAAAAACCATTTCATATGAAATCGTGCTGAACATCAGGTCTGAATTTCAGAGCTTTTTGCGCAATATTTGCGGAGATATGATCTGAGGAAGTTATCCTTTTTGCAGAATCCAGAATTACATTCCAAAAAGGTGACCTTTGGTAAAATAGTCATAACTTTTGTTTTGAGAATCATATTGGAATTTCGTAAGAAGTTACAGAATGAGGATGGACAGTAGTTTCTTGTGTACAATTTTCAGATCCAAAGGTCGAAATAGTGACACGTGGCATGTCGTACAAGTTCGCTCTACTGAACTAGTCTATAATCAAGTCATCGTGAGAGATTTGGCATAACTCTTTCTTGGAGAATCCAATTTGGATTAGACTGGTGGCATTGGAAGGAGCACATAGAGGGCTACTGTAGGTCGTGATTTTAGAAAAATAAGATAAGAAATTACAGAGTTATAGTCATTTCAAGATCGAGATTCTAAAATCAAGAAAAACTGAGATGAGGAAGTTTGATGGCAAGGATATGGTAAATTGGATACTATATATGTAGAAATATTTTGATCTACATGGTGTACCACTGTTACAAAAGGTATGTATTGCATCTAATTATTTAGAACCGAAACATTTTTTATGGTATAAAGGGATTTGTTCTCGTAAACCACTTGTCACGTGGTCAATTTTCATGGAGAAATGATAGCGCATTATGAGGATACAAAGAGAAACTCCTTCTCTGGCCAATTGATAAATCTCAAACAAAAGGTTTCAATGAAAGAGCACATTGAAGACTTCCAAAAATTGAATAGAAGGGTAAATTATATTCCATAGAAGCAAAGGATTGATGTCTTCATAGGTACTTTAAACGATAATGTTCAACATGAGGTTCGTTTTTGGGAACCTGATTCATTGGAGGAGGCATTCGAGTTGGCAAGAAAAATTGAAAGTGAAATTATGAAAACAAGGAATCCCAACACTCATGACTATAATTATGGAAGTGTTTCTTCTCTTATCCTTCCACAACCTACAAGGCTTACACTACAACAATTGGAAGAAGAAAGAGAAAAATGGCTTTGTTACAATTGTGATAGAAAATGCACTAAAGGTCATAAGTGTGCTGAGAAGAAATTATTTTACATAGAGTATGAAGAGGAGGAAGAAAAATATCAAGAAGCATCAAAAGAAGAGGGTATATGCTAGGACCCAAACTCAGAGAAAAAATAAATGAATCCGACCATATCTTGTAAAGCATTGGCAAGAATTACCACTCAAACTCTCAAGATATAAGGACACATCAAGAAGAAAAAGGATCAAGAAGTGAAAGATCACATCAAGAAAGAAGAAATGAATCCAACCATATCTTGTAATGCATTGGTCGAGATTACCACTCCTTAAACTATCCAGATAGAAGGACATATCAAGAAAAAAAATGTTAAAGAAGTGAAAGATCAGAACGAGCATCAAGAAATGAATCTGACCATATCTTGTAAAGCATTGGAAGAAATTACCACTCCTCAAACTCTCAAGATAGAAGGACATATCAAGAAGAAAAAGGTTCAAGTAGTGAAAGATCACATCGAGCATCAACAAACAAATTCTCCAACTTTTAAAGGATAATGCCACATTGGTGTCAAAATCGAATGAAACAACAGGTAGATCAACATCGTAGTGAAAAATGTTTTGATGTAGGTGATTGGGTATTTTTATTGCTACATCTCAAGCAAGCTATTTATGAGAAGGAAATGTTGGCAATACTACATGCACTTAAGAAATGGCGACCTTACCGAATGGGAAGACACTTCAAGGTAAAAATGGATCATGATAGTCTTAAATACATTTTAGAACAACTAGTACCTTTAGAAGAACAGAGAAAATGGGTCACAAATATGTTGGGTTATGACTTTGACATCATTTATAGAAAAGGAAGCAAAATTTTGTTGCAAATGCACTCTCAAGAAAGGATGACGATGTGGAAGCATTTTTTTGTGTTATTTCTATTATCCATATAGATTAGATAAACGAAGCAAGGGATGAATGGGAGAAGGATGAAGAAGTATGGCCACTCATTCAAAATTTGCAGAAGATCCCAATTCAAACAATATTGGCAGAACTTGAAGAGGAAGGAAAAATCATATTGGAATCTGGAGCAGTCATAGAAACAAGAACCCGATAGCTGTGAAATCAATCAATTTCAGAGTATCTCATCAAGTGGAAGAACTTACCCGCTGAAGATTCCACATGGGAGGACAAGAATTTTATACAGAAGCATCAAGAACTACTCAAGTGTTGAGGACAACACTTTTTGAAGGAGAGGGCCATGTTAGGCCCCTATACTATTAGTGTAACCCCTTGTTGTTATTAGTACAACCCCCTTATTATATTGTTGTACCCATGTAGTCCCCATATTGTTACTATTGTGCCCCATAGAAGCCCACTATTATTATTATTGTGCCCTTACATTATTATTGTTATGTCAGCTCTGATTATATTATGACCCCTTAGACTCCTATATATAGAAAGGAGATATTTTCATTTGTATCATCCAAGAATTGTTCATTAGTGTAATGTAAAGGAGGTTGCCCCCTCGAAGAGGCTGAATTATAAGGTGTTGATCTATCTTTTCTATCTTTTTGTGAGCTAGTTTCGTAACAAACACCTTGAGGCTTGCATGCCTTAATGGCATGTCCTCATGCCGATGAACAATGGGAATACATCAAAGTCCCTTATTCATCAGATCTTCTAGGTACTCGGCAACAACAAAATTATTCGTATTTAGAAAGATGTGTTTGAAATCTTGACTCTCATTGTCATCAATGGTGAGACTTCTTGTGTTGACTAGTGGCATCCATTAATGGCCACTAAGTCAACAATTTCCTTCTATATTCGACATTTGAACATCTATTCACATAGCATAAATTGTGCCAATGAGTTTTAAATACATGAAGACTATCATTTTCAGCATTTTGGAGCAAATGTAGAAGATACGCAGCTACAGAACCAGATGGCAGCTGTGGAATCAAATAACAGTTGTAGGATCAGATGATAGTTGCAGAATCAAATAATAGCTGCAGAATGAGATGGCAGCAGTAGAATCGGCATTATTCGCAGCAGATTCAACAAGTTTTAATAAAAGTAATGAAAATTCATCTTGACTCTTTTCTCCATGACTTGTCCAGCAACTTAAAGAATATTATGATCAAAATTTTGCAGCCACCACACATGAAACTCATCCATTTCCAAAGGTTAAGTTAAGGTATGTCATTTTCTAACTTTTTACCATAAAATTCCTTGAAAATCTAGAATGATAATTTTTGGAAAAAAAATACATTTTTCTTCCTCATCTCATAAAATTGCCAATATCATGAGTTGGGGGGATACATTCATATTCATATTTTTCCATATTCATATCACATTCAAAAGCCCACATACTTTCAAAAGATATTAACTATTATATTATTATTATAAGGATACAAAGGCTTTTCAAAAGCATTGAAAAGATAACTGGATACAAGCACAATCATGGTTGTCACACAAGAACCAACTATGATGCAATCCAATAAAGATATACTTTGCAACAATACTCAAATTATCATTATGCAAAGTTCAAAAGATAAAAAATGAATGCAACAACAAATATCGTTGTAAGACAAGAACCAACCATGTTGCAATTCAACTAAAAGACTTTGTAAAAGTATGAAGTTATCAAATGATATCATGCAAAGTTAAGCCAAATCTTCAGGATAAAAAAGAATTAATGTAATATATTGCATGAGGACATGCAATAGCTTCAGTTGGGGGGTATGTTGGGCCTTGAAATTGTCATTCACTTCCATTATATTTTCACTTGTATTCTCACATTGTCACCTTCACTCCACCTCTATTTCATTATATTTACCTACATTTCATTACATTTACCTACATTTCATTACATTTACCTTATCATTATCATTATTGGGTCACATTTATGTTTTTCCAAACTTTATTAATTCTTATAATTTTTACATGAATTTATGAATAAAAATTAAAAAGTAATGTGCATATGATTATACCTAACAAGTGGGATGAGATTGTTGACATGTGCGGGTCAAAAGGAAGCTTCTAAAAGACCTTTATGTGGCCTCCCAAAACTAAATTCGAATTTGAGTGTAGAAGATCATGGGATCACAAGGATATGTGTATCATTTCCTCTTTGTATTGAAACTCTAAGAAGACATGTGTCTTATCATTTCGTATTTTGATTGTAACTCTAGAGATATAAAGAGAGATTCATGGACTTTCATTATGATATAGCTTCTGATATTTTTTTATAAATAGGGGAATTTTTCTCCTATCATTTTATGTGTAAAGTTGGGGAATTTCTCTTCTTTTGAATAAAGAATAAGGCTTTCATTTGGAGCTTCTCAACTTTCCATCCTCATACTTTTGGATTGGCCATCTACAATGTGTGAGATTTATTTGTTTTCATAGATTAAGATCTATTTGTTTTCATAGATTAAGATTTATTACTTTCTTAATCACTGTGTAATCTTATGCTAATCAAAGCGTGTCAAGAAAAGGATTTTCTCTTTTCCAAAATTGGATTATGTTTAAAGCAATGGAGCATACAGTGATCTCGGTTTTCCCTTACATGTTTTTACAATAGTTTTGCATTCACTGTTTAAATCTTATGTAGAGAATTTCAAGAAGGTAGTTCTTCCAAAACTGATTGCTTGAGGCATTTAGGACAGACAATGATTTAGTTTCCTCTCTCATGCTTTTATCATGCTTTTTAGATTAAATTTCTTATCTATTGTTTCATCTCATGTTCAGCATTTCAAGAAGGTAACCCTTCCGAAATTGATTTCTTAAAAACATTAGATTACACAGTCATTGCAAGTTTTTACATTCTTTCTTTATGCTTTCCTAGATCATGTTTTATTTCATTTAATTTCATTATATTGTGTCCATTAACATTTAAATATTTCATCTAGAAGCATAACTTTCATTTCTTAGATTAAGTTCCTTAGGCAATTAAACACCAAAACAACATAAAAACATACCCAACGAAGTAAGAAACAAGGTTAACCAAGCACATATTATGCACCATGTTGGTCAATATAATTGCTTAATTAATTAAACAATCAAGTGCTACATAAATGTTCAACCCAAGGAAGTATATTTATTTCAAAGGCAAACACACATTGTATATGCTCAATCTCAAAACCAATCCAGAGTTGTATTAAAAGTTACACTAATCACACCTTGCTTTGAATCAAACTTTGAATTACAGTAAAAGCAATCTTTCTATTGCAGAATTCAAGATTCAAAGGAAAACAATCATCAGAAGAATCCTAGATTATATTAAGAAACAACAACCTAGGAAAAAGGAACCTTTCAGCAATCTGCAAAAAGAAGAGACTAACTATGTTGTAATAGAGAACATGACCCTATTCGCCAAAGTAGGAATCTTCAGCACTTGTCTCTGACTACTACACTTTCATAAACTCATTCTACAAATAGAATTACCAATCGAAACGATCAACAATTACCTAGGAATAAATTGTATGAAAATGATGTAACAATCAGTTGAAACATAGTTTCAGCAATAGATAACAGAGTTATAATGGTGCCTAAGAAATGCATAACAGAGTTTTAACAAGGCATGAATGAAAACAAGAATTAACACACTACAGAACTAATGGGTGAATCTTGTGAGGAAGGTGGACCCTCTCCTTCTCACAAGATTCCCTAGAAATGAACGGGAACTAAGAAGAAGTGCTCAAAGTGATCTTTTATTCATCTGTCAAATGTAACGCGTTACAATAAGAATAAACATGCCCTTCTCTATAATTCCGTACTCTGTAGTCCCCCTTTAATGTTGATTTCTCCTCTATTTAAAGAGGAGAAATCCTCTTAATACAATGATTACATGTGTACATACAAATCCTATTCTTAGTTTGATCTAATCTTCTATGCTGGAATAGGATATTTCAATCTTTCATAGCAAAATGTTGTTATAGTGGTTGTAATGGTGCTGGCTTTGAGGCAAAGCTATTTCCGCCAGTGTAATAGCTCCTTTGATTATCCTTTCTTATTACTGTTGTATATGAAATATTGTTTCAGCATCGTAAATCACAGACTATTTCAGCATCGCGCAGATCAGACGTTGTTTCAGCATCCCAAATCACGGACTATTTCAGGATCGGGATTTGTGTATCGTTTACTGTTTTAGCAACTTGGTCTTCAAGAAGCAACAATATATTAACTGCAATCTTCAAACTATTTTAGAAACTATATATTTCCGATTAGTGGCTAAGTATGAAAGTAATGTAAATTTACATGTAAAACAAGTTAAACATATAGAAAAGAGAAGAAAGTTTTATACCTTTGGAAAAATAGATTAATGTGATAATGTAGGCTTAAATATGAGTAGGAAAAGGATGTAGTGATAGAAAAAAGTATGAGAAAAAAGGTACATTATAGGTTCTTGACATCCCCCCCAACTGAAAAAGTTGCATGTCCTTAAGCAACTTCACTCTGAATTAGAATCTGAATACTGACTCTTGGCATGAAAATTACTTAAGCAGTAGTTGTAGAAAGTACTGTCTGTTGGGGCTCTGAATCCTTGAACATATTGTAGCCTTTGCCAGGCTACTGCTTCAACCTTCTTGGGAAACCTCTGATGAGTCTGATACTTCTCTGCTGGCATCCACAGAATGGGAAAATGGAACTGATAACCTATCCAATTTTCAGCGCATTGCTGAACACATTTGATGTAACTGGGTACTCGGAAGATTGTTGTCTCAAGATTGGTAGGACTAAAGGGATTGTGCTCCTGCCATTCCTCAGAAGATTGTTGCCAAAACATGTTATTTGGTTTTAGGGCAGCAGCCTCTTTGGATTTAATAAACTGTTGCCAATCCTGAAGTATTTTTGCATGTAGTTGCTGCATATGTTGAATCATTCCTGGTTTCTTCAAAAATTGATAATATTTTGCAACAAAGGTGGCAGTGTTCTGTGGTTCTGGCTGTACCCAGAGGAGACGGGTATCTTCATTATTCCTGGTAGCTAGAAAATCATTCTGCCACATAATTTGGTTGGCAAGAAAGAAGGCGAGTGTGTGAATCTGGATATCACTAACAAGAGGATTAAGCTTAAGTTGTCTGTCCTTCGGAATGGCTTCATTATGAAGATATAATCTCACATAGTAGATGTTGATCATTGGTAGAATCTCATGCAAAAGTTTGAACAAAATCTACTGGATTGATCACTTCATAGGGTCTTCCATCTTTGATTTCTTTCATTTGAAAGAATGTAAGTCGTTCTGTAAGGAAAAGAGAGTAATTTAGAGATGGTTTCCTAGCAGCCATCAATTTTTGTATCAAATCGAACATCAGGAGTAATTTGCTTTTTAACTCCTTATTCTGCTTCTTATGGGCACAAGATTCTTGGAGCGTTTGCTCCAAAGCTTCCCAGTTTGAATGTATATGTTTCATCCAAAGTAATTTGTGCTCCTGCAAGATTTTGTGCTATGTAATAGCATACTTCTTCTTCCATTTCTTCATTATTACCTACTCATTCGATGGTTGAGTTTGTGTTCCAACATAGAGAGTGGTAAGTTGAGGTAGAGTCTAAGTAGAAGTACTAATAAAAATAGGAGCTTCAGATTGGACAATTGTATCAAGAGGTGGAGTTTGAACATCTTTACTAATAAGAACAGGAGCTTCATATTTAACAATCACTGTAGGCCAAGGTTCTTATAGATTAGCTTTGCTTTTTGAAGATCCTGCTGGTTCTTGTGTAATAGTAGGGCATTCCTTTTCTTTAACTACAAAAGACATAGGTGTAGGGGAAGCTTCAGGCATTGGGATTTGAACTACTTTATAGCCTACTTGATCATAAATATCCCCACATTGGCTACACATATACTCTCTATACTGATCATCTTTTGTGTTTTTCTCTGCCATGGCCACTACGCGAGCTAAGGTATACAAATTAAGTTCGTTGTCATACGCTTCCTTTTCCATTACCAGCTCTTGCTCGTAAGCTTCTAGTTCTAATCTTATAAATTCATTCTCTTGTAAGAGAGAAGCCATTGTTGGTTTTGATTGTTGATCTGTCATAGGTGTATCAAGAGGGATGACTAGTTTTTGTGTAACAGTCACAACTTCAGTAGCTGGTTCTTGTGGAGTAGCTACAAAATTATCATCTAATTCTACTTGATCTAAAGAAAATAATGTTGCCACACCTTGGGCATCTGATTCTTGTACTTCTAGAACAAAATTAGCAGTTGGTTCTTGTGTTTCAGTTGTAGCTGGTTCTTATGTAACAACTATAGTTGGTTGTTGTGTAATAGTTACTGAATGAGTAGCTAGTTCTTGTGTTTTAGCTACTGAATGTAAGGAAAAAGATTCTGGATTTGAGACCTCTGTGGTGCAATATTTTTGATTCAGTCATCGGAGATTCCACAGTAAGAAGATTGTTCTGCCAACGTTTCGAATCCCTGGGTATCTACTTCTTGTGTTTCCAGAACAAAATCAGCAGCTGGTTCTTGTGTTTTAGCTGTAGCTAGTTCTTGTGTAACAGCTATAGCTAGTTCTTGTGTAACAGTTATAGCTGGTTCTTGTGTAACAACTACTAAATGAGTAGTTGGTTCTTGTGTTTCAGCTGTTGAATGTAAGGAAAAAGATCTCGCAGCACCCTGGGTATCTGGTTCTTGTGTTTCAGTGCTTGTGGGTGGAACAGGTAAAAATTCAGGGATTTGGGAGGGTGGAGGTGTACGGGGTTTTAGCAGGATGGTTTGAGGATTTAGGGTAGTGGCAAAGGTTACTGCTATGGTTGAAGTCATCATTCTTCTTCTAGGTAAAAAGGAAGAAAAGTTATCAATTTGATCCTTTCTTTTTCGAGTAGATTTTTCCTCAATAGTGGAATGGGGAGGGCTATCAGATGTGGTTGTTTCTTTGATTGAACCCCTCATTCACTTTCTAGATAAAGAAACAGTAGTGGTTTGCTTCCTTCTTTTGAGAGTGGGTGTTTCCTTAGTGATGGAGCAGGGAGGGTTATCTTGAGAATTAGTACTAGGGATATGGTAGGAGGGTCAATTGGATCAATTGGGTCTGTAGGTGGGTTAATAGGTATTTCTGGAGGGTCAAGGAGGTTTTTTGGTTGCTCTTCATGAGGTTTTTTAAGGTGTTCAGCAACTTCCTGAGGGTCTATGCGTGGATTGTTAAAGGGAGGGTTTTGTTGGGCAAAACCCTTTTGCATGAGTAATTGAACAAGACGATGATGGGTGAGGGAAAGGAGGGGTTTTTTACCTGTCTACAATAATGCGACATATTTCTAAGACATCCGAACCAAAAGTAAGGAATATTCACCAGTCTAGCATGTCGTAAATGAGATAACAAGACAAAGTCATACTGGTAAACTACCTGGTATTGACCTTCACAGGTAAGGTAGTGCTTGACAAACTCTGCAACTTTCCGCCAAGGAGGCGAAAATGAGCTAAGTCAAACACCAGAGGCTTTAGGCTCAACTTGTTCTCCTGACAAGAGAAAATCCAGCTGGGCATTAAGAATAATGTGTTTACGGCTGAACCAGTGAATACCTGTGATGGGAAGACTTGAAACCTGTGCTATATCATCCTCTGTGACTGAAATCCAAACCCCTTGAACAATAGAATGATATTCTTGAAGATTCCAAGCAAATTGAACAACATGTTGTTGATTAAATCCCTAGAGCCTCTGAAAATAGCCCAGCCAACCCGCTTGCTGAAAGATTTGGTAGACTTCTGGATACAATTCTAGTAGGGTTGTCGTGGCATGTTCGTATCCTATAGCAGGATTTCCCATAACTATTCAGCTCAATAAAACACACAGTCACAGAGCCAAGTAAATGCACCTGAATAGAGTAAATCTTATGGATGAGGACATGTAAATGATGGTGAAAAGGTGAAATAATGGGTAAAAAGGAGTGACGGTAGTCAATTCGTGTGAAATGATGGCATAAAGTTTCGATACTCCCCCCAACTACAGCTGAAATAATTACTTTAAGTGTACAGGTGTTATAGATCTAACCCATAAATATATGATAATAGAAATAAACGCGAGAAATAACAAGATCTGAATATAGGTAGATGCTTTACTTTATTGATCAAACCCTTAAGGTAGTGCAAAACCATATATTCACTCCTTAAGAAAGGAGAACACTCCATAAGCCATATGCATGTTCATACAATATTCCTTGACATTTCTCAATGTGGAGTCTCTAGCCTCTATATAGGCCTCATACATGCAATACCATGGGTCATTACGATGGTTCCCTCAATACCATCTATCTAATACCATGGACCCATTACATTATTACTAACTACTTGTGGTCCCTTACATGATACGGGTTAACCATCTTATTTATTGCAATGGCCCATCCCATTATTACATTATTCCCTTGGGTACCTCCCTTTGTACCCCATATTATCCCCCTCGGTACACTACATTCCACCCCCTTAACATGTTTCATCCCCGAAACATGGGAAGAACACAAATAATAAGATCTACTTAAAAGAGTAGTCCACTGGTACCATGCACATGCATCTATCCATCAAAGAGAAAGGTGAACCCTTGATCTCGCTGTTGCCTCACTCGCTTTAGATGGAAGTTGACCATGGTAGCTCTTCTATGTTGATGTGTAGCAGGTGGATCTTCGCTCCTCTCTATCTGTCATGTGGGGGTTGTTATCCTTGTGGCTAATTGGTTGCCATATTTTTGGTTGTTTTTTTGTGGGGTGATGTGGGTGATGATATGTTGAAGTTTTAACCCATGGTGTCTTTTTCTTTAATTCACCCTGTTGTGGTGCATGTTGTGGTGTCTTATCTTCCAATATTACTTCAACCACTGAGCCCTCATTCGATGTAACATCACCTGTAACTTTTTCTACTTCAGCCTCTATTTGTGTTTGATTGTCGATCATCAAAGGGTCATCATTTGATAAGTCAGTCCCTGGAACATCTTCTGCTTCAACCTCCATGGACTCTACCCGTCTATTGATGGAAATATCCTGTAATGTAATTTTCTTCTTTTTATACCAGAGCTTTAGGAATTTATTCTGCACATTAATATTGATAGTACCCATGGATTCCATCTAAAGATATCCCAAAACAACATCCATATTATCCATCTCTGAAGTATAAATATCATTATGCAACACATACTTATCCATAGAAATCTTCAAATCCTTATACACTTGAACATCCTCATCATCCACCTGTGTGTTTTCAATGTGTTTTGGTGGAATTTGCAAGTTTTTTTTCCAAATTAACATTGATAAAATTATGCTTGCAACTAGGATTTATAGACACAACAATCTTCTCCTTCTGAATCAATCCATGAACCTGCAATAAGGAGACACCAGTAGAAAATAACCCCTTACGTGGCTCATTCTCCTTTTTCTAGCACGATACCATTTGTCTAAAAGGACTCTTTCAAATTCTACATCTGAAAGTTTGGTCAACTGCTTGTTATCAAGTGAAAAATACCATTTGGTAGCCTCATCTTTGAAACTAAGTCACACTGAATCCTTCCAATTTTTTGCCCATACTGACATTTTTTTTTTTATGAATTCTTCAATAGCAGGGCCATTATCTTTTTCGGTACAAAACATCTTGCTAGACGGCACGAAAAAATCACTTACTTGGCGAAAATTTAAAGTGGCCACATTTTAGTCAATATTGCTCAGAATCGCTAATATGACCTATTTTTGGAAATGGAATGCCCATTCTACATCTTCCCATGTGATAGAAATACTGATCTAGGCACTGGAATTTCAGATCTGCACTGCAACTGTCCCGCCGTCACAATTTTTTTTTGAAAAGAGCATTGATTTTAAATCAGCGATATCTCCCTCATCCAGACTCCGATTTGACTGATGTTTTTTTGAAATTGGGTATTTTTTCACAAAGAATCCAGATCTACAATTATATTTTGTAGATTTTTCCCCAAAACATACAGATTTGTGTTGTAAACTCACTGCCCCGAAAAAATGTCTGCAACACCACTGATTTTTAGATCAGTGATATCTCCTTCGTCCACGCTCTGATTCGGCCAATTTTGTTTTTTGAAATAGGGTATTTTTTCACAAAGAATCCAGATCTACAATTATATTTTATATAATTTTCCCCAAAACATGTAGATCTGATATGCAAATTCGCCGCCCCAAAAATCCTACAAAAAATTAAAAAAAATAATCCACTTCGGCCCAAGAAAGTGCTCTGATACCACTTGTTATAGATCTAACCCAGAAATATATGATAATAGAAATAAAACCAAGAAATAACAAGATCTTAATATAGGTAAATGCTTCACTTTATTGATCAAACCCTTAAGGTAGGGCAACACCATGCATTCACTCCTTAAGGAAGGAGGACACTCCACAAGCCATATTCATGTTCATACAATACTCCTTGACATCTCCCAATGTGGAGTATCTAGCCTCTATATAGGCCTCACACATACAATACCATGGGTCATTACCATGGTTCCCTCAATAGCATCTATATATTACCATGGGTCCATTACATTATTACTAACTACTTGTGGTCCCCCACATGATACGGGTTAACCACCTCATTTATTACTATGGCCCATCCCATTATTACATTATTCCCTTAGGTACTTCCCTTTGTACCCCATATTATCCCCCTAGGTACACTACACTTGTTCAAGAGTAATGCTTGTAGTATAGTGCTTTACAAAAGTAAATAAATGCTAGAAACAAAATCTAATTGTAATGGCAAGAAACTTAAATGATTTGTAACTAAATCATCCACTCAAGAAACTATAGCAATCATCAGTCAAGGATGTAGTAATTATAACTCTTTTCATTGTAAACTAATGTAAATGAAAATCAATCAAAGGCAAGATCCCCAATCTGAGAACTAGACAGCAGTAGTCAATGTTCGCTACAGTTGTAGATCTTTCTAATCACACCAAAGCAAACACTTGAAATAACAATTCAATTAACAGAAAAGGAACAACAATTAATCTATTGAAGAGATCGAACATCAAAGCTTAATCTACAAGAATTAATTAAACAACAATTTTAACCAAAAGGAATTGAACAACAATCTTAATCAACTGCAAACACACAGTGACTATAGAATCAGTAATCTTATTCTAGCATAATGGACATTAATCATAGTTATAAAGGAACAACAATTGCATTTATAATGGAACAGTAATCGAATGAACAACAGTCGTAATTGTAAGTAAACCGTAGCTAAATGAACAACAATACAATCGGTAAATGAATAGCAATATCAATATGTAAATGAACAACAATATCAATTTGTAAATGAACAACAACATCAATCTGTAAATGAACAACAATATCCGAATTAGACAGTACGATATTATTTTAGAATGAACAACATAACATTTTCAATTGCAAATAATAATCTTGTATTCAATTACGAATTCAATATAAGAGATCAAGTCAATGAAATGTTCAGGAACATAAGATTACTGAATAAAGAAAGTGAAGGAAATGCAAAGGAAATCAAACCACACATGACTATAATCATAAAATAATGATACAAGAAGCAAGTGATCCACTAGGGTCGAGCCCTTAGCCACCAGGGACACATTGTTGTCGTTACTCTAGGATCAGATAACGGAACAACAACTAAGTTATATATTAATCATCAAGGCAAAGTTATAGCTATCACTCTTTAAATAGAGTTGATGATAAAAGTTCATATTACAACAGTAAACTCTACAAATCAACAATAGTCTCTTCCCCTTGGGCTAGCAGCGCTGTCCCTTTTTATGATGGCCAAGCGAAAGTATAAAAAATACAGATAAGTATTGAAGCAGAAATCCCTCAGGATCAAAGGGTCCTAAGGGATTCCCCATATCCTTGATCTTCAGTTATCGCTTTGTCCTATTGCACTAATGCCGCGTTTCCTCTTCCTTTTCCTGGACCATGCACCCCGATCTTGATTTCCTCGTCTGGATGCGGTTTCCTGTCAAAGGGATAGCAGTTGCTTCTGCTTTGTCTTTTGCTCTAGAATAGTGATTTTCCATTTTCTTCACTTTCTGCATAGAAAAAGACAATAATTAATCATTTTACATCAATCACAAATCTCCTTAATTCCATCATAACATGTTAACATATTACCATCTTAGAATGTAAAGAAGCTATGATTTAAAGGAAAAGATAAAGAAATAAATGGTAATTACATACCTTTTCCAATGCTCAACACAAACCAGCAAGTTAGTTGACCAATATCGCTGGAAAAATAATATCATCAACATAGACAACCACCACTAACAATTTCCCATAATTATATTGCACATACAAATTACTATTATTTGCGCTTCTTTTAAAACTACACTTGAGAAAATAACTATCTAACTTGGAGTACCAAGCCCTTTGGGCATAATTATAACCATACAAGGTGTTTTTCATGCAAACATAATCAAGTGATTTTGATAATTGAAAACTATCATGCTACTCATTATAAACTTGTTCTTGTAATTCTCCATTCTAAAAGGAATATTTGATATCCGTATAATATATTTTAAATTTCTTGAAACAAGGGAAAGCCAAAAAGATGTGAATTGCTTCTAATCAAGAAACAATATCAAAGGTTTCATCAAATTCCAAACCTTCAATTTGTGGATAACCTTTCTAAACTAACCTTTCTTTGTTTCTTACAACTTTACCATGTTCATTCAATTTATTACTAAATACTGATTTCATGCCAATAACAATTTTATTTGTTGGTATTAAAACAAGCTCCCATGTCTAATTTTTCTTTATCTGATCAAGCTCTTCATTCATGGAATTTAACTAATTTTCATCTTGGTGATCTTTAGAAATATCCTTCGATTCCATCATAGATAAGAGAGATACATGCACTTGGTAGGGGGATTTAACAATATTCTTCTTTTCTAAACATCTGAATTGAAGTCACCAACAATTTGGTGAAATTGGTGGTTTTTTTGCACATACCTTACAGGATCTTTGGATTTTCGACTTAGGGGTGCTTCAATTTCTCCATCTAAAAATGGCTCATCATCCTTCTCATTATTGCTGATTGGATTATTGGAGCTAATATTCACTGTCTGATTATCTTCAAAATCAATATGTTCATCAACTTTAACATCAATACAATCAACTATTCTTCTTGTATTATTCTTATAGCATATATAGTCCTTGATATTACGAGATTATCGAAGAAAACTACCTTCATAAGCTCTTTCATAGAAATTAACAAGTTTTTTTACCATCCTTTTGATATAACACTTGCTTCCAAACACTTTAAAATACTTAATTATAGTGGTTTTGTCATAACAGAGCTCATATGGAGTTTTAATATTGTTTGTTTTGAAATTTTCCTTATTTATAATTACCATTGTTGTGTGAATGGGTTCAACCCAAAATATTTGTCGAATATTTCTTTCTACCATCATGGCTCTAGCTAAATGTTAAACTAATATATTGGCTCTCTTTGTTACAATATTTCTTCCATGGACTCTACGCTATGGTAAAATTCCTTTTGATGCCATCTTTATTGAAAAAATAATCAAAATATTTTGAACTAAACTCACCACCATTATTAGACCTTATGAAATTTATTTTACAATCAGTCCCATTCTCTGCTATGGCGTTAAAGTTTTTAAACTTCTCAAAGGTCCCTGTTTTCTCTCTAAACAATGCGACCCACATCATTTTGTTGAAATTGTTAAAGATAAATATGAATTACAATTTCCCTTAAGGTGTCAAAGTTCTTAAAGGACCACATAGGTCCATATGTATCAATTACAATGGCCTAGTTGAGGAGTCACCTTAGACTTGAATGATACATGAACGTGTTTTCCAAATTGACAGGGCTTGAAAATCGTGCTCTTGAGCTTTGAAAGATTTGGAAGATCTTTGATTACATTCTTCTTGCCCAATTTGGAAATCTGATAAAAGTTCATATGTCCTAACATTGAATTTCAGAGCTAGCTCTCATTAATATTTGTCAAACAAAACTTATTTGTATTCTCTTTTAGAACATATAAACTATTGTCTATTCTAACAACTTTAGCTACTATCTCTCCTGCACCTGCAAACTTGATATGATAATTTTTGGATTTGAATAGCAAATCATAGCCTTGTTCACACATCTGAAACATGCTAGGGAAATTATGCTTCAACCCATTAAAAAACAACACATCCTTCAATTTAGATATACCATTGGCTAGGCTGGAAATTCTTTTACCCACAATTTTACCAAGTGCATGATTCCCAATGGTCACATTACCTTTGTTCACTGGTTTCCATGAAATAAAATTACCTTTTTCTCCTCATATATGCCTAGAACAATCATTGTCAACATACCAATGACTTTTTACATTCTGAGCATATAACACCAGGTCACAGTTCTTTGTGTATTTATTTTTATTCCATACCTTCGGTTGTCTGTTTTATTGATTAATTTTTGGAATAGGCCTTCTATTTTAAAATTTGCAATCAACTAATATATGGCCATATTTTTGACATATCTAGCATTGAAACAAATTTTTCATAAGAGAGAATGAATTTTAGAGGTCTAATTCTGCTCCTCCTCTATTTGGCATTCTAATTTGCAAACTGATAAATTCTTCCTTGTGACCTAAATTGTCTAAACGATAGATTCACCCTGCAATATGATACCTTGTGACCATAATTTGTATAATTAAAACAATATCCTGAAAATATGTCGTCATACCTAGGAGAAAATCACTTTCTAAAGATTGGCTAAGTTTCTATTTAAAATTTTGATTTTCCTCTCATGCAATATTTGCTAGAAAATTATATTTTACAGAGCAATGGAACACATAAAATATTGCATAAATATAAACACAAAAAAAACATAAAACAAGAGACTTACAGATATACGTGGTTCACCTAATTTGGGTTACGTCCATGGAGAAATAGTCAGTCCTTCCTTTTATATTATCCAGCAAGCAGAAGAGATACAACCTATAGCAGATCCACTGTAATTCCCTCTTCTCTCTCAATATCCTCTTTCTTCCTCACTCAAAATATAGATCTACATAGACGCAATACAATTCCCTCATATATAATGAGGGGTCACCTTCTAGGGAAAAAAAACCCTAAATTAAACATAACTTCTACCGTCAGATCTCCGCCTAATGAACGACCCAGATTGACTACGAAATTACAACATTTTACAAGGCAATTTTACATGTATTTTTAGATTCGATCCCCCGGCCAGGGTGGGACTCTCAAAGGTCGCAACTGACCCCCCTTGGACCCTCCCTATAGCAAATATTTTATGGGAGGTGTTGTCACCCCATTACAAACTGGGGTCCAATGCAGCGATACCTTTGAATACAAAAGATAGTTAGGCTCCACACTCAACAATATTTGACCTTTGTTTAGTCAAATTGTTCCTTTTGTGTTGCAACAATTGAATTTTCTTTAGCTACAAATTGGATTGTTTGGACCCTTTTCTCTTTATTTTTGTGTTGTGTCATCTTTGTTTGTGGCATTTTTTGTGATTTCTAGTGCCTAATTGTACAAAAGTAATGGCTTTCTTTCCCTTTATTTCAAATATTGACCTTGACTCGGCCTAAAATCCAAGATCTATGCTTTTATTTGTGATTTTTTGAGCTTCAAGAAGTTCATTTAAACTTTTAGTCCCTTTTCCAAATTTCTCATCAAAGGTCAGTTGGGTTATTTCTTTTTCAAGCTCTTTCCTCAGAAAAACAATTTCTCCTGCAAGCCTTTCACATGCTTGATTTTTTTCATTGATTTATTGATCTAGAGTTTATTGGATAATTTTTCCTTGTAGGGGCAAAGGTTTCATTGCTTCATTTTTTCCTTGGTGGAAAATTCCTTCTAGGTTTTATTTTTCTTCCTCAGCCTCTAGATATTTTCAAGAGCACTAACCAACTCTCCTTCTAAGTCAACTTCAACCTCTTCTTCCTTAGATTCAATAACTTCTACTTCCAAATTTTCTATTGCCATGAGCATAAATTATTTTGATATTTCATGAGCTATGTCCTCATATGATGATTGGATGAATTCACTCTCAAAGTACCGAGACTCATGGATGTAGAAGATTTTATTTTTAGCTTTCCTTTGATCTTTTTGTAGTTTTCTAAAATTATCTCTAGGATAGTATTTCCTCTTCTTATTTTTGGAAACTTGGAATCATAGTGGCCTACTTTACCAAAGTTAAAACACTTTAAAGGTAGCTTACGTTTGTACTTTCTTTAGCCTCTCTTAAGCTTTCTCACAAACTTAGCTTCCTCTTCATCAGATTCACAACACAAGTCATTATTTTCTTCCTTGGGTTTCTTATCTACTTAAAGACTAACTCATTTACTCTAAGTTTTCCATTAGAAATTCTCATCTCATAGGAAGTAATAGTGCCAAGTAGTTGGTCCAAAGTGATCTTCAGGTTTTTCATCTCCTTAATGAATAAAACTTTAGGATTAAATATATCACTTGGGAGAGACCTCAACACCTTTTATACTACTAATGGCTCTTTTGTTATTCATGATTACCTCTTATAGTGTTCACAACCTCATCAAATATAAGAAAACACTTACAAATATCATCATCATCATGCATATTCAAAGACTCAAATTGCATTCTAAAACCTTGAAGTTTGTCTTGACTTACCTTGCTATTGTTGGAAAATGAAAAGTGGCAACAATTGATTCTTATTTTCCTTTAATTTAATATTTTCTTGTGAACTTATTAGTCTTCTTGTGTTCTTTACTTAGATATTTTCATGAAACAAAGAATAGAAACAACAATAATAGAGGACACAAATATTAGGCTCTCAGCTAGGGAAAATCACCTCTAAAGGGAAAACCCTTAAAACTATTATCTTCTTAGAATTTCATTAAAATGAGATACAAATACCCAAACCCTACACCAACTCCATCTCCTAGTACCAAGTTATCCCTTCGTCAAGTCTTGAGTTGCATAGACCAACTACAAAGTACAAATTCAACTTGTTAGCTTCAATACTGCAACTTTTCCTGCAACTTCAATGCTACTGATACAAAATGGATCCAAAGCACCCTCTAATTCTTCAAACATTCAAAACTATCGCATGAGAAGAACTTTGGAAAAGTTGGATAACACTATCAAGAGGCAAAAAAATAGAGAAAACATTGAAAAATAGAGTATTGGCGGTTTAAAACTATTTTGTATGAGAGTCATCGGATTTGGCCGATCAAAGGTCCAGATCCGTTCGACATATCACAATCGGTGAAGGTAGGCAAAGTTTATCGGAGGTGGCTATATTGGAAGCACGACAACAATCAACGCAACTAAATGAAAGCCGTTGATCTATGTGCACATATCAACGGTCCAGATTTAATCGCACCATCGCATCGCTGATAATATATATATATATATATATATATATATATATATAGATATATATATGGACTTAATCACAGCTAGGAGGATCGGCGACATGCGATTGCGATGAACTGGACCTGAAAAGGTTTGTTAATGCAAATATATATGTTGGAAACAATATTGAGAGGGGGGGTGAATCAGTATTATCAAATCAATATAACTTTCTTCAGTTAAGAAAAACTGCGTGTATACGCAACTGTGTGTAATGCAACAAGCGTATATCCAGTAAACTTATAATTCAGTTAATTGCTTCTTAACGAGTGTATCAGAACATTATTAACCATATGAACAGTAAACATGAGCAGTAAAGCAGAACAAATCATCACACATAAGCAACACACATGGACACCAAGATGTAAGGTGGAAACCCAATGTGGATGAAAACCACCTACTATAATTCATATCTATCTTCTTTTAATTAGAAACTTCTTTTTACAATGATTCTATACTGGTGCAGTCTTATAACAGTACGCAGGCTACTACCTGCAGAAGGCTACAACCTTCTCTCATTCTCCAGCTTCTCTTGTAAGGGAGCTACAACCCCCTTAGCTCTTGTACTAGTTGAGGTACTAGTACATAGGTGTTGACCTATAGAAGGCTACAACCTTATCTTTTCTTCCAGGGACCACGTTTCATAAATTTTCAGACTGGAGCCATGAATAACATCAATCAAACATCAAGTATATCTACATCAACCAATCTCCTTTGTACAAATAAATACTGAATCAACCAATCAATTCTCAGAATGCTGTAACCAGAAAATAGTAACAGTAACCAGACACCAATTCTGAACCCAGAACACTGCAACAATAGACAGAAGTAGCTAAAACATATTTCATGAGATGTACGCTACTTCAATATGCAGAACCCTACCTATATACACAGCTGTATTAAGACGAACCAGCTTATACGCTGTCTTCACTTGCTGAACCCGCATGTATACACGCCTTTGATGTGTCGAACTTGTATATAGATCTATAAAAGATATTTTACCCTTTTCACTTAATCGGACATCGGTTATACCGAGATTATTAGATTTATAGATCTAATCATGCACCAATTATAATAGATAAAAAAAATCACACAATGATACTATTATTCAAGCCTTAAGATCTCGGGCCTTCAATAGAACCTATCCATCTTTTAGCACTCAGGTTCCTCCTTGGTTCAGATTCAGCAATGTACCATAACCCAATTCTAGATCTTGCTCTTCATAAGATATTTGATACTTTTTTTCATACCTTTGCCTAATGATCTCCTTCCCTTTTTATAGCCTTAGGCCTTACTCAATACCATGGTCCAAAACCATTTAGAACTAATACTAGGGACCCAATACCTGGGTTCAACACTTAGGATGCAATACCAAGGTCCAAAACTATAGGTCCAAATATAACGGACTAAATACCATGGACCAAAAAATAAGTTTTCCCACATGTACGCACTTTTCTCTGCATGAAAGTGCATGCATATGTATATGCACCTTTTGATCGCCTAACCCGCATGTACACACAACTTAGTTAAGAGGAACCTGCGTATATCTCTTTTTCTCTCATTCTAAGAACATGAACTAAGATCTTCCATCTGAGTGAGTTGCCATCAAGGACAACACCTGTGACATAGTGCCAAACCTCTGTCATAATGCCAACAATCTCCCCCTTTGGACTTGATGGCAGCCCCAAGTCACTCAAAGCCATTCTCCCCCTTTGTCATCAAGGGCAAAGGGTTATACTCCCCCTGAGTACATGCTGAGTTCTCTGCTCTGTTGTGTTGTCCAAGCTCCCCCTAACTGTAGGTAAGGTTTGCAAGAAGATGTTCTGCAAGAAGAAATATGAATTTATACATCATAAATGACCTTCCTATCACTAAAGACTCATACATACATCCATCTCCCAACCAAGTGGGAATATACCAATATTGACTCATCCACTCAACCAAGTGGGGATACACCAAGAATTTACACATGATAAAACAAGAACATTACATCATCCATCCCAGGCATAGTGGGAAAGCCAAGATAGGCCGTCACATGACCTTGATAAGAAAAGAAATAAAAGACATAGAGATGAAATATCTACAACAATACTATGATAGTTATTAACAACTATCATCAGCAGCATCTGTCAATCATCATTCATACCAGCAACCATGTTCTCCCTTTGCACCTATTCCACCTGAAATCAAAACAACTGTGAAATTGAAACAAGATATTCTAAGATAATGCCAACAATGCATTATTATAAGAATATATGCTCCCCCTGAACCTGTGCCAGATGGTCTTTGTTAGACCTATATCAAACTCTTTTCATCCTGAGGCTGGCCCACTGTTTGTCTTCAAACCAACATATACACGACTGAATCCACATAAATCAGCGTATGTACACAGGTTTTCTTCATTAAAATCGCGTACAACCACTTTTCTTTGAAACAGACAAGTTTCAACAGCAATATGATGCATCAACTACTCCCAACTTCTGTCTGAGGTATTCAAATGTCTCCCTGGGCAGTGGTTTGGTGAGTATATCAGCAACCTGTTCCTTGGAGGGAACATACTCCAATTTTACCTTTTTTTCAAGCACTTGTTCTCGGAGAAAATGATATTTTATAGGTATGTGCTTGGTCTTTGAATGCGTGACTGGATTTTTTGAAATGTTGATTGCACTTGTATTATCACAAAAAATGGAGATAGGTGGACTACAAGTGATTTGAATGTCTTGAAATGTTTGCATCATCCAAAGGAGTTGTGTGCAGCAAGATGTCGCAGCTACATATTCTGCTTCAGCTATAGATAATGCAATTGAACTTTGTTTCTTGTTGAACCAAGATACTAATCTGGAACCCATAAAGAATGCACCACCACTAGTGCTTTTTATGTCATCCACACTTCCTGCCCAATCTGCATCTGTATATGCATGAAGTGTGAGATCTGTATCTCTAGGATACCATAAGCCATAGTTTTGAGTTCCTTGAAGATACTTGAAAATTCTCTTAACTGCCTGAAGATGAGGTTCCTTTGGATTTTCCTAAAACCTTCCAACTATTCCCACTGCATGCATAATGTCTGGTCGGGTACATGTTAGATAGAGCAGACTACCAATCATAGATCTATAGGTTGGTTGATGTACTGCTACTGATTCATCGTTTGTGCTGAGGCTGCATCCTGTTACCATAGGGGTACATACTGGTTTCGAATCCTCCATCCCATATTTCTTCAAGATCTGCTTGAGATAATTGGTTTGTGATAGAAAAATACCGTCTTTGTTTTGTTGGACTTGTAAACCAAGAAAATATGGGAGCTCACCAAGCAGGGACATTTCAAATTCTTTTTGCATCATCAAGGCAAAGTTTTGACTCATGTCTTCTTCATTTCTACCAAGGATGATAGCATCAAAATACACAACAAGTATTAGCAACTTATCATTGTCAATTTTTATATATAGATTGTTATATGTTGATCCTTTTGTAAAACCTTGTTGATGGAGGTACTTATCCAACTGATAATACCAAGCCCTTGGAGGCTGTTTAAGGCCATAGAGAGCTTTTTTGAGCCTGCCTACAAGTTTTGGATCATTTCCAAGGATAAACCAATTTGGTTTCTCGATATACACTTCTTCATCCAAGTCTCCATTTGGAAAGACAGATTTCACGTCCATTTGAAATAATTTGAACTTCTGAAAGCTAGAAAGAGAAAGGAACATTCTTATGGCCTCAAGTCTAGCAACTGGTGCAAAAGTTTCTTCAAAGTCTATACCTTCTTGTTTAGCATACCATTTACAAACAAGTCTGGCCTTGTTTCTAATCACATCTCCATTTTCATTCAGCTTGTTTTTGAATATCCATTTTGTCCAGGCTATGACATTCTTATCATTTGGTCTAGGAACCAACTCCCAAGTGTTATGCTTTTCAATCTGCTCAAGTTCTTCATTCATGGCCTTGACCCAGCATTCATCTTTGCATGCTTCTCTTACATTTTGTGGTTCAATGGAGGAGAGAAATGATAGATAGCTTGAAGCTTCTGAAATAGTTCTTCTTGTTTGTACACCTGTCCCTTTCTGCCCCAAAATTTGAGTTTTTGGACGATTCTTCTAAACGTACTTGGATGGAGTCTTTTCTTCTATCCTTATCTTTTCTTCTGGTGCCTCATGGGTTTCTTCTTCATCATAAGTCTGATTAGATGTTGAAGGATAGTCCTCATCATCTTCAAAATTTTCGGATTTTACTTGCCTAGGAATGTTTCCTTCTTCATTAACCACTACATCAATAATTTCAACAATTTTTCCAAGTATTTTATTGTAACACTTATATCCTTTGCTGTGGGGAGAGTAACCAAGGAGAATGCCTTCATCTGCTCTAGGTTCAAACTTTCCAAGGTTTTCATCAGTCCTTTTGATGTAACATTTGCTTCCAAAAATTTTGAAGTATTTTACCGTGGGAGTCTTACCATACCAAAGTTCATGAGGAGTTTGAGTGTTGTTCACCCGGACGTTTGTCTTGTTGAGAATAGTAATTGCAGCAAATGTAGCTTCACCCCAGAAGGTTGCGGGAGTTCCAGACTCATCAAGCATATCACGAGCCATTTGTTGAACTATTCTATTCATCCTTTCCACTACTCCATTTTGTTGAGGAGTCCTTGCAATAGAGAATTCCCTTCTTATTCCATGTTCTTCACAGAAATCGAAAAATTCATCTGAGGTAAATTCCCCTCCTCAATCAGACCTGAGGCATTTGATTCTGCGATCTGATTCGTTTTCAACCAAGGCTTTGAATGCTTTAAAATTTTGAAAGGCTTTTTCTTTATGCTTTAGAAGTCTTATCCAACATATCCTGGAAAAGTCGTTAATGAACAATATGAAGTATTCTTCTCCTCGAGGTGACCTTTTCCTAGATGGACCACATACATTAGTATGGACAAGTTCAAGTGGCCCACTCGCTGATCCTTCCTTTTCAGGGAAATTAGTTCTGGTTTGTTTACCAAACTGACATGATTTTCATATTCTATTCTCTGGAATTCTTATGTCAAGAAGATCACGAACTGCCTGATATTTGCATGCTTTCCTTATCTGGGAGAAGCTTAGATGCCCCAATCTTCTATGCCATAGCCAGTGTTCATCATTCTTGCTTAGATAGAATTGTTGTTGTCCTCCTTTGTGTATGTATAGATTATTTGGAGTTCTTATGCCTTTTATCACTGTTTCTCTTGTATCAAGCTCACGAACAATACATCCATTTGATCAAAATATTACCTCATTTCCTTGATTGCACATTTGGCTGACACTCAATAAATTATGCTTTAAGCCATCAACATACATAACATTTTCCGCTTTGACCTTTTCTTTCAAAATAACAGAACCTTTTCCTTTTATGAGTGCATGGGTGTCATTTCCAAATGAGACCTTCCTTTCCTTTTCTAAGGCATTATATGACTGAAGTTTTTCTTTATCACCTGTCATATGTTTCGAGCATCCACTGTCGATGTACCACTGATTTTCCTGCCCTTCTGCATATAAGGCTATACCACATCTTTCTGGTTGCAGTTCTTTCTTTCTCCATGTTTTGGGACTTAATGAAGCTTGATCCTTCTGAGTTGTTTGCCGAAACCTACTCCTGCATTCATAGTCTTCAAGACCAAAGTTGTTACAAATAGAACATTCTATTTCATTTTCAAGAGCATAACAGTTATTGTAGGTCCTTTTCATGATCCCTGTCACACTCCTTTATTTTTGAGCTTCTCTAGTCATGACGGTCTTGTAGGAAACACATTGAGCAGTTTTGTGACCAAAATAATGACAAGAGAAACATCGGCCATTGAAGAAATTCTTGCGATTATCAAACCTACCGACCAAATGATTGTAGTTTCCATTGTCATCCATTCTTGAGGCAAATTGAGAATGATTTACCTATAGTTTGTAGCTTCTGTTCATCCTTGAAGTAGATTTCCCCTGATTTACATGATGATCTTTGTTCATTCTTGAAGTAAATTGTCCCTGATTTACCTGGTGATCTGCATTATGCTTTTGTTGTCGATTGTCAACCTGTTTACTTCTCCTTGCTGCATCAAGATAACTATTGGAGGTGGATGGCTTCTGTGCTTGAGATGCTTCTTTATTATATTCAAGACCCATCTTGATTAGAGGAGAACACTGCACTTTGATAATCTCATCTAAAGTTTCAGATCCTTTAGCAAATCTAAGATTAAGAGTTTTTGATTTCTCAATATCTTTTCTAAGTCCCACAATTTCACATTCTAACTTTTCATTGTGTTTTTCTCTTAGAGCAAGTTTGAATCTCGGAGTATCTATAATCATATTCTTTTCCTCCAAACAAATTTTAAGTTTAGAAATTTCTTTATAAAGACCTTCTTCATCTATAACATCCAAGAAATCATCATCTTCAAAGGCCATCAAAAGTCTATAATCATTGCATTGTTCATCTTCATCACTAGAAAATCCATCATTGTCTTCATGTGTATAATAGCTATTCTTACTTATATTATATTTTTTGTTCCATCTAACAGGTTCCTTACCTTTGTCAACCTTATCTTTATGAGGACACTTGGCAGCATAGTGACCGACTCTTCCACAAGAAAAACATTTGAAAGGTAGCTTACCTTTGAATCTTCCAGAACCCCGTTGAAGGTTCTTGACAAAGTTTGATTCTTCCTCTTATTGTGACATATGTCCTGAGTCATTGTAATCTCCTTTTTCTGAGGCTTTGAATGCAGCTTCTCTCTTGTCTGGTGGTCCCCATTTTCTCATTTTGTAAGAAATTAGGATTATGTGCAGCTATGACATGGTAATGCTCTGTAGATTCTGTTTTTCTTCTATGGCAGAAACTTTTGATTCAAACTTAGAAGACAAAGATCTTAGAACCTTTTCAACCAAAACAACTTCTTTTATTTCTTCACCCAAGTTTTTCATACAATTAACAATCTCATCTATACATAGGAAATAGTTAGCCACACTTTCACCATTGTGCATTCTGAGATTTTCATATTGAATTATGAGAGTTTGTAGTTTTGCTCGTTTTACCTGATCATCTCCTTCATAGCTCAAAACGATATTGTCCCATATTTCTTTTGTGGTTTTGAGCTGCATAACCTTGATGAATTCTAATTGAGATAGACTCCCAAATAGAGTATTGATAGCCTTTGCATTTGTTTCATACTGCTTCATACCAGCCGTATCTGTAGGAGTTGCTGATCGAAATGTGTATCTTATTTCCACGATATCCTAGACTTCTGTACCAAGAGATTGAAGATAGGATGTGATTCTTACCTTCCAATAGATGAAGATTCTCCCATAAAAAATTGGTGGCCTGATCGATGCCTCTTTTTCGTAGTTTCTCATGATGATAGATCTTCCTTCAAGCGATCAAGCTTCTTCTGAAGGACCTGGCTCTGATACCAATTTTTGGAAATAATACTGAAAGGGGGCGGTGAATCAATATTATCAAATCAATATAACCTTTTCATTTCCATATTCATATTCATATATGCTACTTCAGTTAAGGAAAACTGCGCGTATACGCAACTGTGTGTAATGCAACAAGCATATATCCAGTAAACTTATAATTCAGTTAGTTGCTTCTTAATGAGTGCTTCGGAACATTATTAACCATATGAACAGTAAACAGGAGTAGTAGAGCAGAACAAATCGTCACACATAAGCAACACACATGGACACCAAGATGTAAGGTGGAAACCCAATGTGGGTGAAAACCACTTGCTGCAATTCATCTCTATCTTCTTTTAATTAGAAACTTCTTTTTACAATGATTCTGTATTGGTGCATTCTTATACCAGTATGCAAGCTACTACCTACAAAAGGCTACAACCTTCTCTCGTTCTCCAGCTTCTCCTGGAAGGGAGCTACAACCCCCTTAGCTATTGTACTAGCTGAGGTACTAGTACGTAGGCACTGACCTACAGAAGGCTACAACCTTCTCTTTTCTTCCAGGGACCATGTTTCATAAATTTTCAGACTGGACCCATGAATAACATCAATCAAACGTCAAGTATATCTACATCAACCAATCTCCTTTGTACAAATCAATACTGAATCAACCAATCAATTCTCAGAATGTTGTAACCAGAAAATAGTAACAGTAACCAGACACCAATTCTGAACCCAGAACACTGCAGCAATAGACAGAAGTAGCTAAAACATATGTCATGAGATGTACGCTACTTCAATATGTAGAACCCTTCATATATACGCAGCTTTATTAAGGCCAACCAGCGTATACGTTGTCTTCAGTTGCTAAACCTGCATGTATACGTGCCTCTGATGTGCTGAACCTGCATACAGATCTATAAAAGATATTTTACCCTTTTCACTTAATCAGACATCAATTATACCCAGATTATCAGATTTATAGATCTAATCATGCGCCAATTATAACAGATCAAAAAAAAATCACAAATGATACTATTATTCAAGCCTTAAGATCTCGACCGATCAATAGAACTTATCCATATTTTAGTGCTCAGGTTCCTCCTTGGTTCAGATTCAGCAATGTACCATAACCCAATTCTAGATCTTCCTCTTCATAATATATTCGATACTTTTTGTTCATACCTTTGCCTAATGATCTCCTTCCCTTTTTATAGCCTTAGGCCTTACTCAATATCATGGTCCAAAACCATTTAGAACCAATACTATGGACCCAATACCTGGGTTCAACACTTCGTATGTAATACCAAGGTCCAAAACCATAAGTCCAAATATAATGGACTAAATACCATGGACCAAAAAATAAGTTTTCCCACATGTACACACTTTTCTCTGCATGAAAGTGTGTGCATACGTATACGCGCCTTTTGATGACTTAACCCGCGTGTACATGCGACTTGGTTAAGACAAACTTGTGTATATCTCTTTTTCTTTCATTTTGAGAGCCTAAAATAAGATCTTCCATCTAAGTGAGTTGCCATAAAGGACAACACCTATGACATAGCGCCAAACCTCTGTCATAATGCCAGCAATATGTTATTTCAAGTCCGATATGAGCGGGATTTTCATGTTTTAAAGTATTTTTAAATATAAAAGGAAACCATGAAACAAGCGGGATTTCGGGAGGACCTAAGGCAGTAAGAGGTTTTAGCTGGGTTCCGCCTGAGCCCATACATTGGCTGCCACATGTCCAAGCCCTGGAGAGAGAAAACCACTCTTTTTGGGTAGTTAACTCCCTTGCGTATGGGCCGCCCAAAATGAACCACAACTGTTGGATCTAGATCTTCCAAATCAATGGTGGAGATTCGATAAGCGACATAAAGGCGGAATTGATAGGATTTACAAGGGGAATTTATAGTATTTCAAATTCGATAAATGACAGTTTGGTGAATTTCCTATGTTTTTAGTGTATTTCTCTGTATAAATAGAGAATGTTGTTTCTGGGAATTTCAAAGGCCTGATGACCCACTCCATTGCAGAACAGGTGACCGCCATCCCTGAAAGCATTTAGCAGTGATTGCTAACGCTCAGAAGGGGATCTAAGTGGACAAAGGCTTGGAAGCCAAAGAGACAAGAAGGAGAAATGAATAGACAACGCCGATTCACTTCAAAGCCACAGACTGCTAGAAACAGAGAAAAGTAGTGCTGAGATAGAGAGAAAACAGAGGTAGAGAGTCATTGAGGAGAGTCTGTGTACTCAGAAAGACTTGGGGGATCCAAGTAAAGCCTTTTGGTTTTGTATCTGTTGTGTGAGACTCAAATTGAGCTCACTTTTGTAAAAAAACTACTTCTGAAGACATAATAGAGAGGTCACCACTGAAGGGTGGACCAGGAGACGTAGCCCAGGAGTGTTGGGTGAAATATTTATTAAACTTGCTATGTTTTTGTGTGTTGTCTATTATGTTCTTTAACTGCTTCATTGTCTATGTATCTCGCAATATTATCGATCCATTGCACAAAGTAACATAGCCAAAGCCATGCGCAGGAGTCTGTAATACCTTAAAAGTAATCTAAGATCTTGATTTTCAGATCAAGTGGTATCAGAGCTTTTGGTTTTTGATTTGTTAAGGTTCGACAAGCTTGTGCTCGATTGTTGAATGGTAACTAGGTCAAAGCTAAAACTAGGAGAAGGAGTGTTTGTTGAGACTAATCCAAACATTGGAAGAGTCTACGCTTAAGGGAGAATGGCCGAAGAGATTCCCTTGGGATCATAACCTTAGTTCATGGACAGTTTCATGACCATGAGAGCCATGGTGGAAGAGATGTATGGAGAATTTAAGAAAGGTCAAGGGGAAATCCCTTCAGCATCTCAAACATGCAAAGGAGTAGAGGAACCTCTTCTAGTTTCCCATTCAGAAGGAAAAAGGAAAGGGGAAGAGAATCCTCCATCAAAACCTCCTTCTAGCCCTGAAAATGAAAAGAAGAAAACATTTTTGATTAAATCAGATGTAAAATTTGGTTTCCCAATATATGATGGAGAATTAAATGCACAAAGGCTAGATAAATGTATTAGACAGATTGATGTATATTGTAGAGTGCAGAACATTGATTCAAAAAGGAAGACGATTCGGTTGGCCAGCCTTCACCATGGAGGAACTGCCCTAGTGTGGTGGGAAGGCAAGACACCAACTGATTTGAAGAAACATGGTAAAATTCTTTCTACCTAGAGTGAATTTGTTTCTGCCATTAAAAAAAAAATCTATCCACTAACTTATATGCAGTAAGCAATGATGAGTTGGAAAACTCTTCGGCAAATAAAAGGGCAAAGTGTACAAAGCTATACCCAGGAATCTAGAAAAAGAGCTTTAATTCTAGGCATTTCTCTAGACTCAGTTGAAACTTTGTTGAAGTATAGGTGGTCTGCATGGCTATTTGAGGCACACAATTCTCATGTTTAACCCCACTAGCATAGATGAGGTGTCAGTCCAGGCTACACATCTAGAGGCTAGAGGCAAGAATGTGAACCCAAAGATTGGGGGATCATCAAAAACCATTGCAAGCAAGAACAAGGAAAAGAAGAAGCATAGATGGAAAGAGAGGAAGGCAAATGCTGTACAAAAAGGAAAACCTTCATGCACTCACTACAAGAAGGATGGACACGATGATGAACATTAATGGTCTTTGTGTCTGGAGCTGAAATCCAAGAAGTTTGATGGCAAGAAAAAGAAGATTGTTGCTATTATTCAGAAAGATTTGGGGTCAGACATAGGGGATGAAACAACAGTCACAGCCACAGGTATAAAAGGTAAAAATTCTGAAGCATCTATTAGTAATTCTACATAAACTGTTGATAATGAAGAAAATGAGAGGAAAAGGCATGATCTTTTTCATATTAGAGTTATTTCCAAGAATCAAAAGTTTGATACTTTATTTGATAGTGGATCACAAGTAAACTTGATTTCTGAAGTAATTGTAAAGAAGCTAGGATTACTAACCACACCTCACAAGAAACCATATCCATTAGGTTGGGTATGTGATAAAGAAAAGCTACAAGTGACTAGACAATGTAAACTTAGGTTTGCTATTGGGTCAACATTTGTAGATGAGGTTGAGTTAGATATAGTTCCCTTGGATATATGTAGAATTTTTTTAGGAATTCCTTACTTGTGTGATATAAAAGCCATTTTCTATAGTGCTGAAAATAAGTATCAACTCACCATGGATGGAATAGAATATATTGTAAGAGCTCCTAAACTCAACAATAATTACACTCTCATAAACTTAGGGAAAACGGAAAGAATTGTAAATTCATGCAAGCAATTTTTACTAATAGTTGTAAAGGAAAAGAACCCTAATAAAACATATATATTTGAGGGCTATGATGCTAAACAGAAAGTTCATTAAGAAAAATTTGTTTTATAATATGATATCCTATTTCAGGAACTTAAAGGTCTACCACCCAAAAAGGAAATTGTACATGATATTCATTTACAGCAAGATGCTTCATTGCCTAACATCGGAATGTACAGGTTATCCGCTTTAGAGAATGCAAAGATCAAGAAGCAGGTATAGGAGCTGCTCGACAAAGGGTTCATAAGACCAAGCACGTCACCATGCATATCTCCAATTGTGTTGGTGAGAAAGAAAGATGGTTCGTGGAGGACGTGCATTGATTACAAAGCACTAAATAAAATAGTGATCAAGAATCGTTATCCTCTTCCTTGCATTGATGATCTATTAGATCAACTGAAAGAAGTTGTTTACTTTTCCAAGTTGGACTTGCGTAGTGGCTATCATCAGGTCAGAGTAGTAGAACAAGATGCATGGAAGACTACTTTCAAAGAAAGCAAGGGCTATATGAATGGCTAATTATGCCATTTGGCTTAACTAACACTCCTGCCACTTTCATGAGAGTTATGAATGATGTACTCAAACCTTTTATTGATGATTTTGTAATTGTATATTTAGATGACATTCTTGTTTTCAGTAAAAAATTGGAAGAACATTTGAAGCATGTAAAGCAGACTTTAGATGTTTTGAAAAGAGAAAATCTCTATGTTAAATTATCAAAATGTGAATTTGGCAAAACATCTTTAAATTATTTGGGTCATGTAGTAGGGGGTGGTGACTTGAAGATAGATCCCTCTAAGGTTGAAGTCATTGTGAACTGGCCTAAACCTAAATCTGCTACAGAAGTTAGGAGCTTCCTAGGAGAAGCACAATATTGGAGAAAGTTTATTGATAACTTTTCCTTGATTGCAGCTCCCTTACATGCTTTAACAAGATTGAACAAGGTGCTTCAGTGGGGAGGAAAACAACAGAAAGCCTTCGACACCTTGAAGGAAAAAATTAGTACAACGCTAGTACTAGCATTGCGAGATCTTCAAAGAACATTAGAGATTGAAACAGATACCAGTGACTATGCCATGGTAGTAGTGTTGATGCAACATGGTAAACCCATATGTTATCACTCTGAAACATTTAATTCTATAGTAGTTAATTATTCCACATATGATAAATAATTGTATGCATTGGTGCAGAGTGTGAACAAATGGAAAAATTACCTATTGGGCACAGAAAAAATTATACATACAGAGTATCAACCACTTCAATATTTGCACTCACAAACTAAATTGCAGCAATAAAGACACTATAGGTGGATGGGGTTTCTACAACAGTTTCATCTTGTCATCAGATATAAGAAAGGCATACACAATAAGGTTCCAGATATGTTGTCCAAACTCATCATAAACGCATCTACTATACTTAAGCATAACTCAGTATTGCATGAAAGCTACATTGAACAATATGCTTAGGATGTAGAGTTTAAAGATGTATATGCAACTTTAAGTCATGGAAAACAAGTAGAAGCATTGGATTATCATGTTAAGCACCAATTCTTATATCATTTGGGAAAGTTATGCATTCCTCATACTGAAAGAGTTAACATAATATGAGAAGCAGATACTTCTCTAATATCAGGTCCTTTTGGTGTTAGTAAAATAGTTGCACAGCTGCAAAGGTTCTGTTATTGGCCAAAAATGCATGAAACAATTTCTATAAATATTAAAGGGTGTGCCATTTGTGCTAAAAGCAAGCCCAAAAATAGAAAATTAGGCTTGTACACTCCACTACCAGTTCCTTCTCGTCCTTGGAAAGTGTTTCCATGGACTTTGTTGGGGGATTGCAAAAATCTAGGAAAGGTCATGACTTTATATGTTATTGTGTATAGGTTCAGAAAAATGTGTATTTTAATACCTTGTAACAAGCATATTATAGTTGAACAAACAGTGAATTTTTTCTTTCGACATGTCTGGGTGCATTTTGGGTAACCCACTTCTATTGTCTCTGATCGAGATTTCTGATTTTTTGGGAAGTTTTGGTAAAGTCTATGGGAGTTAATGGACACCAGATTGAAGAAGAGCACAACATTTCATCCACAAAAAAATGGTCAAACAGAGGTGGTCAACAGGACAGTGATCTAGTTGCTCAGAGGCTATTGCAGTATGCATCCCAACCTTTGGGATGAACATTTATGTTATGTGCAACATGCTTACAACTGTGCCAAGCACTCTTCTACATAGAGATCTCCTTTTGAGACTTGTTTTGGTTTTACACCAAGGTCTCCCTTGGATTTTTTCTTTAGTAAAGAAATAGCAGTTAATGGACATAGTGATGTGGAAAAAGAAACCAAGTTCATTGAATAGATCCAAGAAATTCATCAGGCAATGTAGGAACAACTAGAAAGAATCCAGGCCAAGTACAAGGCAAGGCATGACAGACATCAAATTAAGCATAGCTTCCAAGTTGGTGATCAAGTTTGGTTGTACAACATCAAAGACATAATGTAAGGTGAAGGTAAGAAGTTGAAGCCAATAAGGTATGGGCCTTTCAAGATACTTGAGAAAATTGGTGAGAATGCTTTTTTCCTTGATTTGCCAGCTTATATGCATATCTATTCAGTCATTAATGTACAGAACTTGAGACTATATGAACCTTCACTAATTGAAGATCCCAAAGAGCAAAGTCTGTTGTCTTCCATTGATGATCTGTTGCTTGAGTATCTCAATGAGTTGCAGGAAGATATAGTTCTGGACAAGAAGGTGAGAACTACACATAGAGGAGATGCTGAGTACCTCAGAATCAGACTCAAAGGTTCAAAACAAAGCAGTGCAAGATGGATAGAGATTGGACAAGTGAGAAAGCTGTATCCTCACTTGATTGATGATTAAAAAACCAGCTTTTGGTGGTCCAAAAGCCTTTTCAGTGGGAAGGCGTGATCCAAAATGGATCCAAAACACCCTCTAAGTCTTCAAACATTCAAAACTGTTGCATGAGAAGAACTTTTGGAAAAGTTGGATAACACTATCGGGAGGCAAAAACATAGAGAAAACTTTGAAAAACAGAGTATCAGTGGTTTATAGCTATTTTGCATGAGAGTCATCAATTTGGCTAATCAACAATCCAGATCTGATCGACATATCGAAATTGGTGAAAGTAGGCAGAGTTTATCGAAGGCGGCTATATGGGAAGCGCGACAGCGATCATCATGACTAAATGAGAGATGTTGATCTATGCACATAGATCAACAGTCCATATTTAATCGCGCTATCACATCGCTGATATATATATATATATATATATGGACTTAACTGTGGCCTGGAGGATCGAAAACATGCGATTGCGATATCACAATATCGCATTGGAGAAATGCAAGGGAGTAGGGCTGATAACAATACGACTGCGATGAACTAGACTCAAAAGGGTTTGTTAATGAAAATATATATTATTTCAAGTTTGATATGACAGGATTTTCATGTTTTAATGTATTTTTAAATATAAAAGGAAACCATGAAACAAGCAGGATTTCAGGAGGACCAAAGGTGGTAAGAGGTTTTGGCCGGGCCCCACCCGAGCCCATACGTTGGCTGCCACATGTCCAGGCCATGGAGAGATAAAATCACTACTTTCAGGCGGTTAACTCCCGTATGCATGGGCTGCCCCAAATGAACCACAAACATTGGATCTAGATCTTCCAGATTGATGGTGGAGATGCGATAAGTGACATAAAGGTGGACCCAATAGGAGTTATAAGGGGAATTTATAGTATTTCAAATCCGATAAATGACAATTTGGTGAATTTCCTGTGTTTTTAGTGTATTTCTCTGTGTAAATAGAGAACGTTGTTTCTGGGAATTTCAAAGGACCGATGACCCATTCCGTTACAGAACGGGTGGCTACCATCCCTGAAAGAATTTAGAAATGATTTCTAATGCTCAGAAGCGGCTCTGAGCGGACAGAGGTCGGGAAGCCAGAGAGTCGAGAAGGAGAAATGAACAAACATCATTGATTGGCTTTAAAGCCACAAAATGCCAGAAACAGAGACAAGCAGTGCTGAGACAGAGAGAAAATAGAGACAAAGAGTCAGTGAGGAGAGTTAGTGTACTTAGAAAGACTTGGGGGATCCAAGTAAAGCCTTGTTTTTTTGTATCTGTTGTGTGAGACTCAAATTCAGCTCAATTTTGTAAAAACTCTACTTTTGGAGGACATAATAGAGAGGTCACCACTAAAGGTTGGACCAGGAGACATATCCCAAGAATGTTGGGTAAACTCCTCATTAAACTTATTGTGTTTATGTGAGTTGTCTATTATGTTCTTTAACTACTTCATTTTCTATGTATTTCGCAATCTTATCGATACATTACACAATGTAACATATGCAAATCCATGCGTAGGAGTTTGTAATACCTTAAAAGTAATATAAGATATTCATTTTCAAATCACCTACAATGTTTAACTTACAACTTCCAAGGAAACCCTAGTTCAACCTCCTCCTAAGACGAAATATAGCTCCTCTTAAGTTCAATGAGATTTAAATAGAGTTTTCTTCCGTCCAGCTACAAGATTTTGCACTTGATCCTATTGCAATTCAAATCTGCAACTTCAGCCTATTTTTGCATCTAATAAACCCTACAATTTCACACATGTGAGAGAGATAGAGCAAGAAAACAAGATAATTCGTCCTTCCAACTTATTCTAGATCTTCTCTCCCATTTTCTTCTTCTTCGAGCTATAGGTCGAACTTCTTCTTGAGATATCAACTTGTGGAGTGAGTGAGTGCCAAATTAGGTTGAATTTCTCCTTTATATAGCCTTTCCAAGGGGCCGAATTCCCTCTTTTAGGCCAATTTGATGTTGCGAGGGCCAACTTGTACTATATGAGTTTTCATGATGTTATAGAATCAGAAATAATTATTTTTACATTTACATTTTACCAAAAATTTTCTTCTAAACATGATGTTGACTCCTTTGACTCATGATAATAAACCCTAAGACCTAATAAACCATAAAATCATGAAGAACATTCTTTTACTTGGAAGACAATCAATAAAGACCATGAAACCTATGCTTTATTATATATATATATATATATATATATATTATATATAATATATATATATATATATATATATATATATATTACATGGAATACATATTGAAATGAGTACAACAATTATGAAGACAAAACCTATTCACATTTTCAACACTCCCTCTTAACTAGGGAGGTATTCATTATAGTAAAGCTAGTACAACATCATAACACAAACTAAATATTTCTCACAAGATGAGTCAAATTGATAAGCCATACTGTAAGAATCATCATCATGACCAACAATGTCTCTCAGGCCTAACTAGACAAACTCTTCTTTATTCAAGTGCATTATGTTGGGAGGATTTACGTGTGATACCACACTACCTCTACAAGAAATATGCCCCATCCGAATGTCCAAAAGGAATTCCCATTTAGGAGTATCCTTATCTTGGATCTCCAATCCTTAGTCCCAAAATAATAGCATTCCTCCTCGAATGCCCTTATCTTGTATACATGTCGCTTCCTGAAAGAGTGTTGGTACCTTTCCTTTATTGGATGTGTTATCCTCAAGGAAGCCATAAATTCTTATCCAATCCTTCACCATTCCTTCTTCACCATTTGGAGAAGAGAATGCACATGTGTTGGTCCATATCACTCCCTCTCAACCAAAGAGGGCATCCATACACTCTTAGAGAGTAGATCGGTTCTCCTCTTTAAGGAGATTCCTTTTTCTACTTCTCAAAACAAAAGGATATTTCAGACTTCCTTTCAATAACGGAAGAAAACATCACAAGCCTAATGGATTTTCTTCTTGAAATTATTAATTACTTGATCTCCATAGCTACATGGCTCCCTATTTCCTTCGAATCTCTTGAGCTTGCCTCCTTTCGAAGCATCATGGAGCCATCTTCTCTTTTTAGTATTTTGGCAGGATCTAGATCATATTTGTTTGCTCATCACTTTCATCTTTAATATCACATATAAGGGTATTATGTTGATCCTTTCCAATCTTCTAATAGATTATGGCTTCCTTAGGAAAGTTATCACCTTTTACCTTCAGGTTATCTTCTCGCAGTACTACCTTCTACTTCCAAGATGAACACATTTTGTCTTCATAGATACTAGGTACCAAGTATTGAGCTCTCCTTAATAATTTCCATCCATACAGTTGAACTTGCCTCAACTGTCATCAAGAATTTCTACAACATCTTTCAAGGTAGAAAAATAAAATTTAACCTGATAATGAAACCATAAGTAAAATAGAATTACCTTACCATGGTGACCTTCTCATTCCATCAACATCATCATTGTAAATCTCCATTTGAACCTTCCTTCATGCATTATAGTGCCCATGGGTCAAACTTTACTACCAAGTTACAATTTATTATGTTCTAGATATTTGTTACACAACATTTTGTCATTTTCCTTGTACTCCCTGTTCCTTGATCCTGGAGAACCTCTACAGTGAACCCAACATGCTTTGCCTTCATGAAGAAACTCCCATTGTGTCCCTCTTCATGAGCAGATCAATTCCCTTTTCCCTTGAAACTTCTATTTTCCCCAGTTTACAAGACCAACACTAATGACCTTTGTCTTCCCCATGTCGATGTGTAGAGATTAGCACTACTCCTTACGACAACCGGCGCGACTAAGCTATGTTCCAGTCACGTCGTTCCTATTTTGAAAAGTTTTTAAATTTGGAGCCAAAGCTTCCAGCTCTAGAAGCTTCGTAATGGAAGTCTGGTAAATGGTTTGGCCGGATGGGGTCAAGGATGATAGTTTGGGCTCCTTTCCCCTATAATGATGGAAATAATTCAAGGGATAAGCCCTTCTCCCATGAGAAGAGGATCCATCTCCCATCCATCTTTCCTATATAAACCTCCCTTCTTCCTAAGCACAAGCTAGTTTTTGGTTGAGTGTTGATGCTATTTTGGTTTGGAGTGGACAACAAGCTATTACTAGTTGTAGCTATCTAGTTGTGTGAGGGAGAAGTGTGATTTGGTTTGGAGTGAAGCACAAAGGGAATAGCCTTAAAACTATTGTTGCTTGAGGCCATCACAGAATGCTAGCAGAAGTGTGTGGGAAACTAGTCTTGTCATAGGATGACTGCAACGTTAAGAAAAATGGTTGTGATATCTCTTTGACATTAATATATGCAACTATTGATTGATTTCCTATATGTTTTGTTATATTATACATTCACGGATTAATATTTCTTGACTTCTTAAGTAGGTTGAATTGTAATTTGTCTATTGTCACGTTTGTTG
This sequence comes from Pinus taeda, assembly GCA_000404065.3. NCBI lineage: Eukaryota > Viridiplantae > Streptophyta > Pinopsida > Pinales > Pinaceae > Pinus > Pinus taeda. The sequence continues at coordinate 281,972 of APFE031230064.1, forward strand.
TTCGTGTTGTTACTTGTTTTAGGTGCTTGAAAAAGGAAGTGAGAGATAGCTAGAGTGAGCAAGCAAGAACATCATCAAAGAGGATAAGCAGACCAAGAGGTAGGCCCCCTTGATTGATTCTAACCTAAGGAAATATTCCATAGAATGTATATGTTGTGGCTAGACCTATCATCAGGCTAGAGGAATTCATTCATGTCCGCACTTATAACTTTACTTCACCACAAATTGGTGACTCCACTGGGGATCCCAATCCTTTTGTTTGTCTTGGGTTTCATGATTTCGTGAGAAATTTTCTAGTTCCACTTTTTCCCTTTGGTTCTATTTCTTTTCTCCTCCTTATTGGTCTGAGTATACAATTCATAGTTGCAGATCTGGTTAATGTTTCATTTTTTTTTCCTTAGCTCCCTTGATCAGCGCGCTTAATTCGCTGATAGTCGCACTAACCAGCATGAGTTGCTGAGAAACAATCACACCGACCAGCCTCTACCACTTGTTTTCAATTAGCAGTCACGTTGATGCCTATAAGTGAAGATTAGGGCTTGACCCCAACCTTGTCCAGTGTGTTCTACTCTTGTAGTTTTGACCTTTTGGACCATTTTTTCCCAGATTAGAAAGCCACTTTTCATTTGGTTTTGTTTGCTTGTTGGCTTATCATATTTCTGCTTGATTGATTGAGTTTTTGAGTGGCCAATGACACTAGGGAATCTAGTCGGTCGTCCATTCAGTAGGTTGCAAACTTAGTAAGTCAAGTTGTGGGTGTAGTTACTCTTTTCATTTTGTTTTTGGTCCCTTTACGACTTCAATCTCCTTTACAAAAGTTTGAAAATTTTTTATTTGCTTGCCTAAATGTTTCTTTTCCGGCATAGATTACATCGTTAGTCTTATGATCGGTAAATTCAGTGGTTCATTAGTCTGAATGAGCTTCTCTTTTCACGTGTTCATTTGCTTGAAGAGGTTATTGTCTCGAGAACTTTTTCATTGAAATATTGTATGAGAAAAGTTTGTTTCATTGTTTCATGAAAAAGTATGAAATTCTACTTTGTTGCATTATTACGTTACGATAGCTTGCATCATTGAAAGACTATAATTGCATCGACATTTGAAAAAGGAAGAGAAATTGTTTTCTTTTGAAAGGACTAATAGATAAGTGCTTACCAGGAAATTAGGAATTGGAATGTAGTTTTCATTAGTTTATTTTTTGAAAAAGTAAGGTAGTGAAAGATCATTTTGTTTTCAGTTGCTTGGTTGTTTGCATTTGATTGAGTAGTTTCTACCCTATCTAGTGTAGGAATTTCATCGAATTGAAAGGGTCTAGTCTCATTTAGTTGCTTTTAAGGTTTTTTGAGTCACATTGCTAAAACCTGAAAACTGAAACATAACACAAGATCAACTTTAAAATAAATTCAACTAACCTAAGGCACATTTGACATTAAAGATCACATATAGAAGGTCTAGGCTAGAGATGTGTTATGACGTCTTCAAATCGAGCAGTTGTCGTTATCTTCGGCATTAGACAATGCTAGTATGTATTTGTGCTCCCCGTACATTCAAGTATATATCGGGAGACCCCACTAGGCTGCAATGTTTTTATCCTTAGAAACCTGACTCAATCGCCTTGTAAATGTGATACACTGAACACAGTATTCAGGGAGATTGCCTAGTCGTACTTCTTGGTTCGTCGGGAGGTATTCTGCAGTTCATGGTTTCCTGGTAATCCTGTTTACCAATATCGTCCAGAGCATTCATTTTATCTTTTGGACTCATTAAACTTAAAAGATCATTCGAAAGCTTGTCCTTTCCAGTTCGTTTCCAATCGAAAGTGATAGAGTCATCTTTGTTTCTTTCTCGACCCTTAAAAAATGAAAGAGCATGATTATTTTATGCATCTTAATAATTGATTGCCCATATCCAAAAACACCCTATCAGTATTTTCTGAGACCAAATCATGAGTTTCCCTTAAAAGAACATTTTAAAGACTTGAAGTTAATTGTTTTGTCGACTAGACAAGGTCATCGTGGCTGAACCTATTAGTCTTTTTTGAGACCAGATCATCAGTTTCCCTTAAAAGAACATTTTAAAGCCTTGAAGTTAATTGTTCTATTGACTAAGACAAGGTCATCGTGGTTGAACCATCTAGTTCACCCAATTCCTCTTCCTCTCGTTCATCTGAAAGATTGTCTGAGGAGCCACTTCCTGAGTTACCAAAGTCACTTGATGACCAAGATGTTGAACTGGAAATTATTTTTGAGCATTCAACCCTTGTCATATCGTCCTCCACCTACTTTCAATATTGGTTCATCTGCTGATCCTGGCTTGGAATCTCCAGACAATCCTCTTCAAACTCCAGAGAACTCGTCGACCACTGACAATTAGCTTGGAATGGTTATCTACCCTATGAACCCTCTCTTTGACCCTGTTGTGATATCACTACCACATCCTTATAGTCAGTACGACCAGCTAGGTGTTCCTTTGGAACTATCCCCTCATACTCGTTTAGCCATTCATCGTCGTTTGTTTTTAGACATGGAACCCGAAGGCGATGCTCCAGTCACATCTCCGGATGAGTCTGAAGTTTCTACTCCAGACACTATTGAGGGGGAAGAATCACAATTGTAGTTTCCTCCTGAGGGTTTACCTTTTTAAAAAGATGTTGCCTTTAGTTTTCCACCCAACTATGTGTCTTTGGCGTAGTTGGTTTCAGGTACACCTAATGCCTCATCACTTTACCATAATCCTGTATGGGCATTAGGCGCCAAGCCTACATTAGATCTGTTCGTTCGGAACACGACTTCCGAATAGGCTGTTACTTTAGTCCTGGTGCAACCCACCATTCTAAATACAATTGTATCATTAATCCCAGCTACCCATCAGGCACAACCGGTAGTTTTAAAGATTGTCTCTGTTAGTTCCTCCATCCTGCTAGTTAGTGGCTAGGTTGTGCCACTACCTGGGGGCGAGAGCCTGAATGTTTCTATGGTGTCAAGTGCCACTACTGTGACTGGCTCACAAGCTCACATGCTTCTTATAAACCAACCTTTTTCTGGTATTATTTATAACCTTGCTGATCCTACTGGGTCAAGCAATGTCCAATACCAATAGGTTCAGAATCCTATTGGTTTGTTGGATCGAGCAATGTTCAGTATCAGCAACCCTATGCGGCTCAAGTCCAATACCAGAATCCTTACATTACATATGGTTCTCATTAAATGGTTAATCAACCTTACACCCTCTAATCTAGGTAGTACATCCAGCCTGGATATAGCTAGATTCAGTTCGGCAACTTTATAGGCACTGTTCACGTACCCTTGCAACAACAAGGGTAGCCTCTACAATAACAAGGACAACCTTTGTTACCATAAGGGAAACCTTTGTTGCAGCAAGGGCTCTCCACACAATAGTAAGGGTAGATGATGCTACATCAAGGACTACTACAACAACCGTAAGGTCAACCCTTGCAACACTTGCATCAGGTCGCATAGAAGTCGATGCAATATGCTTCGCACATCTCTCAACCCATGTCCTCTCAGGGGCAACCTCTGCAACCCTAGGGACAAATTTTACAACCGCTATCCCTAATAGTTCATCTTAGAATCCACATGGCCCTGGTAAAACCTCAGAGGTCCATGCTGTCTAGTCTACCACAGTGGACAAATCTTCGAAAGGGAAAAAGAAAGGCAAAGGAAAAGCTAAAGTCGATGCTCTAAAACAAGGTCCTCCCAAATTGTCTGCTGGTGAATCTTCACAATGGAAACCTAAGTATCCCTGCCTCATTTGTGAGGAATATAGCTACACTAAGGATTGTCCACAAAGATCTAAAGTTAGTCGCCCACTCAAAGGGATGCTTTCTATCCTTAAAGAGACATTTCCGTCTGAGTACACCTAAATGGTAGAGCAACCCCAATCTGCTTCCTCTGGATCTCAAGTGTTCAATATGAGTACGCCTATTAATGTGGCTACTAGGTTGAAAGGCTATCATACTCTTGCTTCAATAGCTAGGAAAGATAAAGAAGATGCACCTTCTTCTTCTACCCCGAGTTCTGGCCTTCTACATATTGAGCGCCCTAACCATGATTTCGCTATGCAGCCACCCTCTCGAGGTGTAATGCAAAAATCCTCATATAATCACAATGCCAAGCTACCCAACATTACAATATTGTCAAGGATTTGGCTCAAGCATCGTTAGCCATGTCGGCTCTCGAGGTACTCCAAAGCTACCCATCACAGTGGAACTCTTTATTGTCAGCTATCGAGGGCATCGATCCCACTGATTCTAATTTGATATGTTTCAATCTAGAGAATAATGTCTCATGGCTCCCTCATTAGATTGCCTTTCTTATTCAGGTAATCATCAATGAGAAGACCATCCATTGAACTATTATCGATGAGGGTGCTTCCACCTACATCATGTCGACTGCATGTTGGAAGGCTATTGGTTCTCCTGCATTTAACCAATATTAGAAAACTTTGGAAGCATTCGATGGGCATGATTTGCATCCGTTCAGTGTCTTACCTAACCTTTCCATCACCCTGGAAGGCAAGATAGTGCAAGTCAAAGTAGAGATTGTTGATGCTAATCTCAATTATATTCTTCTACTCAGCAAAAGTTGGACTCATGCCATGCATGTCATGGCCTCGTCTTTATTTCGTGCGATTCATTTTCCCCATCAAGGGAAGATTGTCACTACCTTCAATCTATCTTTCTTTGCCTCTTCCTCCTTAGATGGAAATGTTCCATACGTTAAGCACTCTGGTGCTCCCTATAAGAGTGTGGTGGCAGGTCTCTTCAAATATTCTTCCTTAATGAGAATTTTTTCGCTCCGAACTCCTCATGTTGCCTCTGTCAACACGATCTCGGTCAAATCTAATCCTTGGGTCATACCTACACTAGATCCTGTTGATATCTGGGGCAACGTTGTGCCACTTAGTCCCCTTGAAGTCATTTACATGGAAATTGTTTCAGCTTCGAACTCTACATCCTCTTATCCTTTTATGTCAAAGTCCTCTTTCGATACGTACTCTCAATCTCCATGGCTTGGCACTTTTGAATCACTTGATCCCTTAGCCGAGACGTTCCTTGTTGATGAAGGTATCATGGAAGTCATGTCTCTTGAGGAACCCCCATGAATTGATACTCATCATTGCTCCTCGTTCCTACCTTGCTTGGCGGTCATGTCTACCACTTTTGAAAGATCCTCTTCTCCATTTCTGCCACCGATTGTTACTCATGAAGTATGGTCAGAAGGAAATTTGGGTAATATTACCCAAATGATGCCGATTGAGATCTATATCAAACTCGGTATCATTGAACACATTCATATTGGGGTATCTTGTTCTCCGGATGAGATCAAGACATATACTCGTCTATTTCAGGAATTCTGTGATGTGTTTGCGTGGTCCTATGAAGAAATGCCAGACATTGATCCTAGCATTGTAGTGCATAAAATACCAATGTATCCACACGTAAAGCCCATTCGCCAATTTCTTCACTGGGTGCATAGTAGGAAGGTCATTGCTATTAAGGGTGAAGTTGAAAAGCTTCTCAAGGTTGGGTTCATCTATCACATTCCCCTTATAGAATGGGTGTGCGATTATCGAGATCTCAATCGCACATGTCCTAAAGACAACTATCCTATTCCCTTCACTGATCAAATCATTGATGAATGTGCCAAGAGTGAGATATTTTCATTTATGGATGGTATTTCTACTTATAACCAGATCAACATCACACCGACCGATCATGAAAAGATAGCCTTTATCTGTTCACGGGGTACGTTTGCATAGAAGAAGCTCCCTTTTGGCCTCAAAAATGTTGGATCTATGTTTTAATGTGCAATGTCCTGTGCATTTCATGACATTTGCAACATTGTCCATCCTTACTTGGATGACCTTCCCGCTCATTCTCGTAAGCGTCAAGAGCACCCAGACCATATTCGGTAGATTTTTCTACGCTTTAGGCATTATAACATTCGGTTAAACCCACACAAATGTGTTTTCTTCGTAGAATCAAGACTACTCCTTCGCTTCATCGTTTCCAAGGATGGTATTCACCTGGGTCCGCTAAAAGTTGAGGCCATTGTAAATTTACCCCCTCCATCCTCACTGCACCAACTCTAGAGCTAGCAAGGAAATTCCTACTTTATCCGTCATTTTATACCCAAGTTTGTCGGGCTAGCCACTGGGTTTACCTGGTTTCTCAAACAAGGAATGCCCTTTTTATTGGAAGAGGTGGTCCAAAAATCTTTTGATGATCTCAAATCCGTCCTCACAAATTCTCCTCTATTGCATCTACTGAACTATTAGCGATATTAATTCCTTTACCTAGTCATGGCCCATAGCACCATTGCTATGGTTTTAGTTCAAGACGACGACAAAGGCAATGAACATGTAATCTACTAACTTAGTCAAAATCTCCTCAACACTGAAACACGTTATGTAGATGTCAAGAAGTTGGCTTTGGCTAACATTCAGGTTGTTTAATTCTTTTGGCACTATATCCTATTACGCATGACTACAGTGATTTCTGAATGCAACCCTATGACCTATATCGTGACTTGTTAGTTGCGAGGGGGCAAGTATTCTAAATGGATCGTAATCCTACAAGAATTTGATTTGGTCTTCACTGCAGCAAAATGTAAGAAGTGACTTGTTTTCACCGAATTGATTTGTTCCCTTCCCTCCAAGGCTCTCCTTGCTAGTGTAGATGAACAAATCTCGAATGAGACCCTTTTCCCGATTAGCACCCTTGATCCATGGTACGTTGATATCATCGTGTATCTCTAGACATCCACATTACGGCTTGTGTTGACTAAGGATGATCTTCGAAGGATTCGACATCACTCCCAACCCTACCACATTAGTGGCGATACTTTATACCTGTTGGTGTCAATTTAGTTCTTCGTCGATGTCTTACGATCGAGGAAGCTGAAAGAGTTCTCAATGATTGCCACTCTGGGGCATGTGGTAGTCATATGTATGTTTATGCTACAACTCAAAAAATCCTTCGCATTGGTTATTTCTGGCCGTCTATCTTAAAGGATTTCATTCTTACTGTTCGCAAGTGCCATGACTACCAAGTTTACCAATGCAAGATGCACGCCTCACCCTCTCACCTACACCTTGTCATTACCGTTGGTCCCTTTGCAAATGGGACATCAATTAAATGACATGTAACCCTCGTTCGACCGAGGGGCATGGCTGTGGATTATTTCACCAAATCAGCCAAAGCAATGCCTACATATTCAGCAGATGGTAAGACGACAACTCAATTCCTTTTTAACCATGTTATTTCTAGATTCAACGTACCCCAAGGCATTGTCACAGATCATGGCTCCCATTTCAGATACTACATGATGGCCAAGCTGACATCTACATTGGGCTTTTGCGACGATGGCTCGACCCCATGTTGCCCTCAGGCCAACAACCAAGTTGATGCCGTGAACAGGGTATTAGTCACACTGCTTCTGCGTACTATTGGGATGCACAAGTTCAATTGGCATCTCATGCTCTTTTCAGCATTGTGGGCCTATCGAACCTCAACCAAAGACACAACTAGTTTCACACCATTCCATATGGTCTATGGTCTAGAAGCAACATTGATGATCGAATGCGAGATTACTTCACTCAAGCTAGCTGTTGAAATCCTCCCTGAAACACCACCTCAAGAGGAACACCTATTATATTTAGAACGACTGGATGAGACTCGCCATCTTGCTGCCTTGGTCATTGAAGCATAGAAGAAAAGGGTCAAATCCCATTTTGATCAGTCAATCTCCCCTCGCGTGTTCTTTGAGGGTGATTTGGACCTCCTATATGACCAAGCTAACAATAAGCTAGGGGTAGGCAAGTTTGAACCTATGTGGCATGGCACCTACATCGTGAAACGAATTTTGCAGAATGGAGCCTATGAGCTTATTGTTTATGAAGGAAATCCTCTCGATAAGCCTCGAAATAGGCTTTACCTAAAAAATTACTATTCTTATCTAATATTGCATGGCTACTTTTGTACATTAGTGTGCGATTCACTTTTTACAGCATGGTTCTGTGTGATAGTTTCCAAATAGATTTCATGTTTACTATGATTTTCTTTCTTTGCAGATGTTTGCAACTCCCCACATTGGTTTCGCTGATGGTGCTTGCCGTAGTACCCGGAACCTATCATCTATGACATGGGCTATCTATGACCCTAATTGTGAGTTGACTGACTTTCAAGGTATTTTTCTAGGTTTTAAAAACAACAACATTGATGAATACAGTGCGGTCATCGAACTATTGCCAGAAGCCATCGCTCTGGGCATTAGAGAACTAGTTGTCAACCTAGATCCACAACTTGTTGTTCTTCAACTCAACAGGAAATATTCCATCATCAAATATTGAGAATATATCTTCGTATTCATCTATTGGAAAGGCATTTTCATTATATTACATATCATAATATTCCTAGAAGGATGAATACATTAACAGATGCATTAGTTAATCATGTGTTGGATAAACATTTACAAAACATGTGAAAGATAAAAAAAAACCATTTGTACCATAGTAGATAGTAAAATACAACATATATGTGTGTGTGTGTGTGTGTGATGATAATGTTTGATACATCAGAACCAAAAAAATAATATGTGTGTCTAAAATAACATCGACGGCTTATAGGCCTCATATATCTGTGGCATGCAGGCCTCAAAAAATATGTATGTTATGGACCTAGGAACTAATCGGCATGGTGATCGTGGTAGCTGATACGGCTCATGCAACATGAGTCAGAAATTGGCGGATCCACTTTGAGACTCCCATAGTATGTCTCTGGTACTGATGAATAATGTCTCCTACTTGAGCATACTCTAGGATACCACGAATCAACCCCTCAAGGTTCCTCGTGATCTCCTCCTCGTTGTCCCTCCCTTCTTGATAAGCGGTGAATGCATCAATAGGGAAGGGGATGTGCTTGGCTATTGGGGACATTGTTAGGTAGAATTTTGTCACTATCCCTGTACTCCCCGTTCCTTGATCCTGGAGGACCTCTATAGTGAACCCCACATGCTTTTCCTTCATGAAGAAACTCCAATTATGTTCCTCTTAATGAGTAGATCATTTCCCTTTTGCACCATTTCGCCTGAAACTTCTATTTTTCCTACATCGACACTAATCGCCCTTGTCTCCCCCACACAGATGTGAAAATATTAGCACTACTTCTCGTGCCGACTGGATCAACTGGGCTGTGCCTTAGTTGTGCTGGTCCTGTTATGGAATTTTTTTTAAATTACAGCCGAAGCTTCCAGCTCTAGAAGCTTCATAATGGAAGTCTGGCAAATGGTTTGGTCGGATGGGGTTGAGGATGACAGTTTGGGCTCATTTCCCCTATAATGATGGAAGTACCTCAACGGATAAGTCCTTCTCACATGAGAAGAGGATCCATCTCCCATCCATATTTCCTATATAAACCTCCCTTCTTCCCAAGCACAAGATAGTCACAATTGATAGTTTGGGTTGAGTGTGAGTATACTATTTTGGAATAGACAAGAAAGCTATTACTAGTTGTAGCCATCTAGTTGCATGAGGGAGAAATGAGTTTGGTTTGGAGAGAAGCCTAAAGGGAAGAGCCTTTAAACTATTGTTGTTTGAAGCCATCATAGAATGCTAGCAGAAGTGTGTGGGAACCTAGTCCTGTCATACGAAGACTGTGAAGTCAAGGAAAATGGTTGTAATCTCTCTTTGATATTAATATATGCAACTATCGATTGATTTCCTACATGTTTTGTAATATTACATATCCATGTCTTAATGTTTATTGACTCATTAAGTAGGTTGAATTGAAATTTGTCTATTATTATGTTCGTATTTTATTGTTGTTTACTTTTTTCAGGAACTTGAAGAAGGAAGCGAGAGATTGTTGGAGTGAGCAAGCGAGGACATCATCAAGCAGGATAAGTGACGAAGAGGTAGTCCCTCTTGATTGATTCTAACATAAGGAAATCTTCCATAGAATGTATATGTTGTGGCTAGACCCATTATCGGGCTAGAGGAATTTGTTTGTTTCCACACTTATAATTTTACTTCACCATAAATTGGTGACTCTACTGGGGAACCCAATCCTTTTGTTTGTTTTGATTTCATGATTTCATGAGAAATTTTCTAGTTTCATGTTTTCCCTTTGGTTCTATTTCTTTTCTCCTGTTTACTGGCCAAAGTCTAAAATTCATAGTAATAGATATGGTCTCTATTTTAAATTTTTTTTCTTTAGTTACCTCGACTAGCACACTTAATCCGCTAACGGTTGCACTAATCAGTGTGATTTGCTGAGAAATAGTTGTGCCAACCAGCCTCTGGTGCCTGTTGTTAGTTAGGTAGTCACATTCATCCCTATAAGTGAAGATTAGGGTTTGTCCCCAATCTTGGCTAGTGTGTTCTACTCTTATGATTTTGACCCCGTGAGCCTTTTGGACCATCTTCTCCCTCACTAAAGAGCTTGATCTAGCTTGGTTTGTGTGCTTTCTTGGTTTAGCCCACCCTCTAATGTGTTAATTCTAGCCTTGTGTGAAGTTAATTTTTTTTTTTTTTTGAATCCCTAGATCGATGCTCGTTTTCAGTTAGGAAATTGTGCCGATCATCCATCAACGCTAGTTGTAGTACAGGTCAGTAGTGCCAATCAACGCTACTTTTGGCACAAAAGTCGCTCAAGTCTCTGAGTTAATAAAAATCAAAATTTCTCCCATTCCAGTGCTAGTGTCTCTTGACCCTCAGACTCTCTTCTTCCACTCAGAAGTGAATGGGATGCTTTGTTGTCATTTGAATGAGTGAAAGAGTCTCATTTGTTCTCTTATTTCGAGTGCCTCTTTTGTCTTTCCAAGCATAGATTACATTTCTTGGTTTGTCAATTGAAGCATTTATGCGTTTCGCTTGTTCGATTCAGGGAAGAACTTTCTTTTAGTTTCATTTATAATGGTTTGGATTTGATTGATACTTATTTGTTTGAAATTTGAAAATTTTCATTGAAGTGCTTTATGTGAAAGATTCATTTTTCATTTTATGAAAATAAGAACATAATTCTAGTTTACTTAAGTGAAAATATTGCATTAGTAGCATTATTGAGAGGCTAGAATTTCATCATCATAAGCATTGGAAATGAAATGAAACTTCTTTTTTTGTTATAGGAAGATTAAATGCATTTAGGAAATTTAGTAGTGAAAGATTTCATTCTTTGATTGTTGCATTAATGTTTTTTCCTCTATCTCTCAGAAAGTGATAACTTTCATTGAAGACAAAGATCTCTTTTCTCATATAGCTGCATGTAGTAGTTTTTTCAGATGACAGTAGTAGGGTCTTGAAATTGAGACCTAATTCAAGATCAACCATTTAAAATTTATTCAATTAACCTAAGGAAGCATTGACACTTAACACTTACATTTAGTGGTCTAGGCTAGAGACGTGTTCTAGCGTTTTTAAACCTAGCATCTGTTGTTCGCTACGGCATTAGACAATGCTAGTACGAATTTGTGCTCCCCGTATCGTCGAGTATATAATGGGATACCCCTCTAAGCTGCAATCCTTTCTCAATATGAAGTAGAGTCGGCCACCTTGCAAACATGATACACCAAACACAACATTTAGGGAGATTGCTTGCCCCTATTTCTCGGTTCGCGGGGAGGTATTTTGTAGTTCACAGTTGTCTGGTAATCCTTTTTACCTAGATGATCCATAGAATTAATTTTTTATCTTTATTGACTCTTTAAATTTGAAAATATCATTGAGCACTTGTCCTTTCAATGCTGTTAATTCCGAAGGCGACTAGATTCACCTTTCCTCCTTTTCTAGACTCTTAAAATATGAAAATGAAAAGTTTTGTTTTAGTGTCTTAAAATTAAATGCCCCTGAAATATTCTTGGTTAAAGTTATCTTGCTTGTTGTTTCTTTAAAATTTTATTGCAATGGAAACATTTCCAAAGTCTACTAGTCAAGGGTTCCCCTCGAATGGGAATCCTAGATTTTTCCTTCTTTTGGAAATGTTGGTGCTCCTTATATGGCAAGGTTGTCCCTCCCTGGGTTAACCATTGGTTTACCTGTCTGGTTGTTTTTGACCTTGATGATCCTGAGTGTCCCATCCCCTGCCCCACCATCTCCTTCATTCGAATCACATCACATTGATTCTAAGGTTGACCTCTCCCTTTCTGCCCCTGTTTCTTCCTATTCATCTTCTACTTCGCTTGGTGAAATCTTGAAATCTAGTAACTAGGAGGCTAAGAAGAAGAAGAAGAAGATCAAGAAGAAGAAGTCAAATAAGCGAGAGGCCAAACATGCAGCTATTGCTCTAAATTTTCTCCCCGTCGACAAACCTCCTGATCCTTCGCAGAAGTTAAAATTCCCTTGTAGGCAATGTAAGGGTGACCATCTCCTTTGAGACTACCCTAGCATTCCCAGAGTCTTAGAGGTATGGTCTCAAGACCTGAATCGACCATCCTCGTCAACCTCTGGAGATCATGTCGATGATACACCCTTAGCTAGTGATGGTAGGAAGAAGGGAAAAATTAAATTCCCGTGTAAGTTATGTGAAGGAGAGCATCTTCTTCACCTTTGTCCTCTTATGGATAAAGCTTCCCAATTTTTGGAAAACCTTACATCTCCTAAACCCCGACTTCCTGTTGGTTATCAGAGGCTTTCTTCTAACCCTATCGTAGCTGGTAAAGAGATTGAGTTGGATCAATCTCTTACCCATCCTACTCTTCCTGAGCGAGACTATCTTTTGTCTATTTTTGACCAACCATTGGTCAAAAAGAGTGTCGACTTGGTTCTGCCACCAGTTTCTCACTCTGTTCCAGAAGAGAGTGGTGATCATACCTGTCATTTTCTTCTTATCTCCTCAGATTCTCATGAATCAAAGAGTGACCCTCTAATCCCCGGTGTTCAAGAGAGTCCTTCTTCTATTCTTGCAGAGCATGGAGGCAATCATATGATGCCCCCACCAAGTAGTTATGTCGTCTCTTTTGATTGGGGTCCATTGAATTCTTTCTGCCTCCCATCTTATGTTCCTTTCTAGATAATATTACAAGCCTATAATATGGTAGTACCTGGCGCTATATTAGATGAGGGTGCATCTGTTAGCATCATGCCTTCTACTACTTGGCAAGATTTGGGTTCCCCACAGCTTGTGCCTATCACCCAAAATCTGTTGGCTTTCAATGGAGGAACCAATCATCCCTTGGGGATCCTTCCAAAGTTCCCTATTACTTTGGGAGGAAACACTGTCTATATAGATGTGGTGGTAGTCCAAGGATCCTTAGATTTCAATATTCTCCTTGGACGCGACTATGTTTATGTCATGGGAGCTCTTGTTTCTTCACTCTTCCGTGTGGTTTGTTTTCCAAACGAAGGGAGAATAGTGACCATTGCTCAATTATCATTTATTGGTCACTAGGTGCCTCCTTTGTAACCATCATACTCTATCAGATCTTGTTTGCAAGAAGTACCTTCCCCACCACAGGTGAATTATGTGGCTACCCGTTTCATCTCCACATCTACTGATGATCACACAGATGGTCTGGTACATTATGTACTGGGGGCATTTGAACTTGATTTGTCTATGGTACCAAATGACATTTATTCCTCCTGAAGTGTGGTTCTTCCATCTAGTGAGGACCTTTTTGGAGCCATGTTCTCATATGTTCCATGATCGAATTATGAGGATAGTTCTCGATCTTGTGTCAACCTCATTAAAAAATGAAAAAGGGAGTCATAAGGATATTTCTTGCCCTTGTGTCAACCTCATTAAGAAATGAAACAAGGAGTCATGAGGATAGTTCTTGGTCTTGTGTCAACCTCATTAAAAAATTAAACAGCGGGTGCGCATAGGTCTTTGTCTTGTGTCAAGCTCGTTAAAAAGTGAAACAAGGGTCATGACCATAGTTCTTTGTCTTGTGTCAAGCTCATTAAAAAATGAAATAAGGGTCTTAGGATATTATTGTTACTATGTCAACCTCAGTAAAAAATGAAGCAACTCCCTTTTCCAACTCGAGCCTTTGATTAAGATCTCGTAAAATCCCAGTCAAATCTTTCCATGACTTGAAAGTGAACCTTCATTCCATTCACCTAGTTGACTGAAATGAAGCTTGGGGGGCATGTACCTCGATTTAGTCATTATGTTGGGGGCTTGAAAACTTATATCAAGCATATTTTTTCATTTCAAGCTTGTGTAAACATGAAATTGAATCCAAGCAGAGTTCTCCATGGTTCAAGCTTGTGTAAAAATGAACCCATGCCCAATTTAAACCACGTGGTTTCCATTTTTACCAGATAATTTCTCCTAGATGAGCCTTCATTCTTTCATTCCATCACCACCATCTCTTTGGCTGATCATATGCTTTCACGTGGTTGTTTTTCCTTTCCTAAGGGGCCACATCGATTAGTGGTTTTATTAGCCAAACTCTTGACCATTACATGTTTTGAGTAGTTCCTCCATTTCTAGAACTAGTTGCTACCCTTTATACCACTCTTTCCTCCAGGATGAGTCACCTTTAAGCTCTTTTCTGACTCGTAAAAGATGAAAAGGTTGCCGAGTATTTTTTCCTCTTTTGACTTGTAAAAGAAAATAAAATGGGGGGTATGCTTTCAAGATCTTTTCCGACCATTTAAAAATGAAAAGGTAGTTGAGCCCTTGTCGTTATGAACTCATTAACAGATGTGAAACATCATGTGCCCAGTATAAGTTAACCCTTTTTTCAGGCTGGGAGGCACTATTTGTGAAAAAGGTACTCCTTGAATGAAATGGTCAAGGGTTTCTCTCAAGTGTTGTTTTCTACCTTTTCAGGCTCGAGAGACACAAATGTACGAGAAGGTACCATGTGCAGTTTTCTTTTACGTGTCTTTTTCAAACTCTCTAAACATGAAAAATATACTGAGTTACACCTTTTTCGGACTTGTGAAACTATTAAACAACATCAGATTCGTGACCATTACGAACGTGTGATTCTCCTTCCTAGGGCTCGTTAAAATTACTAGGTAGGATTCGTCTAAAGGATGAACTTACAGTGCAATCATATGCTATCCCCTTCAAGCTTCTGATCAAAAAATAATTGGGCCACTTGATAGAAATGGTGGGGGAAAATTTGGAAATCTACCAGTCGTGTCGGCATCTCACTTTTGAAAATGACACTCTTTTCTTCATGTCAGGTTGGGACATCCTCCTTTACATAATTGACCTTCCTGGGTTTGGTTCGTTCATTTTTACTTTCCATTTGATCTCTGCAATGTCATTATGACCACCAATCCCATGGATCCAAAAGTTGCCAAACTTCCAAGTTGTGTCACCAATATGATCAAGAGTTGTCCTTCTGCAGTTACACTTACCTCTGATTCTCTGTATCATCCAAAATTACTTTTCATCCTCTCGTCTCACATCGATGACGTGGGATTCATTATGGCCCTCCTTTGACACGGTCACTTTCTGTCGACTTCAAATCATTATCCGGGAAGTTGACCGAGGGGCTCCCTTCCAGTACCTTAGAGCTTGCATGCCCTAATGGAAAGTTCTTCGTACTCGATGACAAGTTAACGTCTTTATCTTTTGATCGAGTGATTTCATGGATGTTCAGCTTCAGTTCCTCTATTCACATTTTGCAGATTGTGTTGATAGTACCTTGAGGACCATTGTCATTATTGGTGGTTTCTCTCGCTCTCGCTAACAGTTCGACGTCAACACATCCATTCAGATGCTAGGATCTATACTTTCATTAGGTCGTGTTGGAGTGCAAGAACCTAGACTTAGATCACAAAAAGTCCAGTTTGTGAAGTGGTGTGACATGGTTACCATGATATGCATCTCTTTCAGATGGTTGGAAGGGACCAAACCATGAGTTGTCATATGTGATATTTCTAATTATTGGATGGTTGTGACCATACCTTGGTTTCATTATGATCCTCTTTGACGGATGGCTATGCCCATACCTAGATCCATTTCCATGATTATTCTTTGGATGGTTGTGTCCATGGCACGATTCATGTATCATTTGATATAGATCTCAATTTATGTATATGTATCTATACTTTCTTGTAGGTTTTTTGACGGTAGACTGGTTCCCTGCATTGATTTATAAAGCATTTCATCCCTCACTCCAGCTCAACCTTCATGCTTTAGGGGCATCTGTTACAAAAAATGTTGTCACTGTCCATTTACTCCCCATTCCTTGATCTTATAGGACCTCTACAGTGAACCCCGCATGATTTTCCTTCATGAAGAAACTCCCATTATGTCCCTCTTCATGAGCATATAATTTCCCTTTTGCACCACTTCCCTTGAAAAATTTCTGTTTTACCCAGACTGGCACTAATGGCCTTTGACTGGAACTAATGGCCTTTGTCTCCCCCACACTGATGTGCAAATTCGGGCCAGTCCTATTATGGAAAGTTTTTAAATTGGAGTCGATGCTTCCAACTCTAGAATCTTCGTCACAAAATTTTGGTAAATGGTTTGGCCAGATGGGGTCGAGGATGACAATTTGGACTCCTTTCCCTTATAATGATGGAACTACCTCAAGGGATAAGTCCATCTCCCATGAGAAGAGGATCTATCTCCCAACCATATTTCCTATATAAACCTCCCTTCTTCCCAAGCACATGCTAGTCATTGTTGATACTTTTTGTTGAGTGTGAGCATACTATTTTGGATTAGACAAGCAATTTATTACTATTTGTAGTCATCTAGGTTTGTGAGGGAGAAGTGTGTTTTGTTTGGAGTGTAGCCTAAAGGGAATATCCTTTAAAATGTTATTGTTTGAAGCCGTCATGGAATGCTAGCAGAAGTGTGTCGGAGCCTAGTCTTGTCAAAGGAAGAGTGCGACGTCAAGACCAATGGATATAATCTCTCTTTGATATTAATATATGCAACTATGGATTGATTTCTTACATGTTTTGTAATATTACATATCCATGTCTTAATGTTTCTTGACTCGTTAAGTAGGTTGAATTGCAATTTGTCTTTTCTTATGTTTTTATGTTGTTGTTGTTTACTTGTTTGAGGAACTTGAAGAAAGAAGCGAGAGATTGCCGGAGCGAGCAAGCAAGGACATCATTAGGCAGGATAAGAAACCAAGAGGTAGGCCCTATTGATTGATTCTAACCTAAGGAAATATTCCATAGAATGTATCTTTTGTGGCTAGACCCATTATCAGGCTAGATGAATTCATTCGTGTCCGCACTTATAATTTTACTTCACGACAGACATCCCAGCAGGCCACTCTGGTCCAACATCTGCGCTAACAAGGGAAATGTTATAAGCACATATATACCAAAAACAATTAACAACCTCAAAATTAAAACTTTTGGTTTTTACCTTCGTCATCAAATTCCTCTCCATCTGGTAAGGGCATGTCCAGATCTCCTCAAAAATCAGTGCCGCTATATAGCAAATCCTCCACGATGATTTTTAGTCACCATAGCCATAAAAAGAATGTAGGTTGGTATGGCATGTGCTGACCCCCAATGATCCTAGGCATCAAACGGCTGCAGCGGGACATCCATGGATCGCGTGGCATAGGAGGATCAACCTCAGTTAGCTGATACTGGAACAATGGTACTCGTTCTAGGAAGAAGGTCACCAGTATTGATATGAATCCAAATTGCTTCAAGTTCTCCACCTTAGCTTTAGATAGCTGGTGCTTGATGTTCATCTTCATCGCCTCTTTCCAGTTGAAGATCATAGCAGATGTGTAGTCAATAGCATAAAGGAACTTCGACTTGTTAGTCTCATGTTCTGCCTAGGACCCCACCACTCTGTTGATAGGCAACATAAGAACTCTCATTGTCAGATCCCAAACACTGGAAATACCTATCTTCCCACCCCTGGATTTCAGGGCCTCAGGGCAGTGTTTGACAAGAAAGGAAGATATGGTTGCACCAATCAGACATGAACCATACAAGTTCACTGGTTTCCTTCTACGAGACAATCCAGTGATGAAGTATATATCTAAAGTTTTCAAATCCATATCCTGGTCCCTAATTACAAATATCTCCTGATTAATGTCCCAAAGACTAACCAGGTATTGAAGTAACTCCAGCTGGGCCCTCATCCCTAACGTAAGAAAGAATTTGAGGAGCCTGAAAGCCCTCAAAGCCTCCAGGTAGCTTGGGTCATTTATTGCCTAGGTGTCAACATCTTCATGTTCCCGTTCTTTCCATTCCAACATTTTCAACGATTCTCTCCTACAAAAGCAATTAATTTGAGTCAATACTCATCCTTGGCACATATAAATCAAATTTAAACAATACGTTTTTGAGAAAATAGGGTTTTTCCCTATCCATGGTGCCAGCGTGCCTATTTTCGAAATAGTTTCACTGATCGGCATGGATGGATTTGTTGATTACCCCTGGCCGGCGTGATTACGTGCCCAGAAATCGCGTTGACCGAGGGAAAAAAAGATTTTCAAAAACCTAATCATAAAATAAAAAAATGGCTAAAAGTAGAAATAGAGAGCATAAAATTGGAGCTCAGGGCTTCAACTGTTCCCTGGAACTTGTAGCTTGTTGATTGACCTCCTAGATTTCCCGTAATCTGCTCCGGAACAATTAGGGTGAAAGTGAGAAAAGGTCTTCACAACAAAGGTAAAATTGTAAATGGTAAAAATATATTCACATTTCCCCTTTTTATTCATTTTTCCATGAAAATATCTGGTTTTGTAAATATTTTGACCTATTTTTCCTCAAGGACTCGATAATACACTTTACCTTACTTGTGTAGCGGTAGGTGATGGATGTTCGATGATGATGATGAGTCACGTTTCAACTCTTTTCTCAACTCGTTAAACTCATATGAAACAATGTCCAAGTATTTTTCTCTTTTTGGCTCGTTAAAAGAATGAAAATATGGGGGGTCTACTTTTAGTTCTTTTCTGACCCTTTAAAAGCGAGAAGATGGTTGAGCCCTTGTTGTTTCGAACTTGTTAACAGATGCGAAACATTGTGTGCCCAGTATAAGTTTACCCCTTTTTCGAGCTAGAGGCACTATTTACAAAAAAGGTGTTCCTTGACTAAAATGGTCAAGAGTTTCTTTCGAGAATTGTTTTCTACCTTTTCAAGTTCGAGAGACAAAAACTTACGAAAATGGACCATGTGGATTTTTCTTATACGTGTCTTTTTCAAACTCTCTAAACATGAAAAAGATACTGAGTTACACCTTTTTCGGAATTGTTAAACTATTAAACAACATCGGATTAGTCATAATGATGAATGTGAGCTTCTCCTTCCTAGGGCTTGTTAAACTTACTAGGTCAGATTCATCTGAAGGATGAACTTACAGTGCAAGCATATGCTATCCCCTTCAAGCTTCCAATCAAAAAATAATTAGGGCACTTACCAGAAATGGTGGGGGAAAACTTGGAAATCTACCAGTCGTTTTAGGTTGGGACATCCTCCTTTACATCGTTGACCTTCTTTGGTTTGGGTCGTTCATTTTTGCCTTCCATTTGATCTCTGCAACATCATTATGACAACAATCCCATGGATCCAAAAGCTTCCAAACTTCCAAGTTGTGTCGCCGGTATGTTCAAGATTTGACCTTCCGCAGTTACACTTACCTCTAATTCTCTGTATCATCCAAAATTATTTTTCATCCTCTCGTCTCATGTCGATGATGTCGTATTCATTATGGCCCTCCTTCAACATGGTTGGTTACTGTCGACTTCAGATCATTATCTGGAAGTTGACCGAGGGAGCCCTAATGGAAATTTTTTCGTACTCGATGACAAGTTAACATCTTTGTCTTTCAATTGAGTGATTTCACGAATGCTCAACTTCAGTTCCTCCCTTCACAGTCTATAGATTGTGGTGATAGTACCTTGAGGACCATTGTCATTATTGGTGATTTCTCTCACGCTTTTTAATAGTTTGATGTCAACACATCCATTCAGATGCTAGGATCTGTACTTTGATCAGGTCATGTTGGAGCGCAAGACCCTGGACATAGATCACAAAAATTCCAGGTTGTGAAGTGGTGTGACATGGTTACCATGATATGCATGTCTCTTTCAAATGGCTGGCTACGACCAGACCATGGGTTATCATATGTGATCTTTCTTATTATTGGATGGTTGTGACCATACCTTGGTTTCATTATGATCTTCTTTGATGGATGGTTGCGCCAATACCTGGATCCATTTACATGATCATTCTCTAGTTGGTTGCGTCCATGCCACGATTCATGTACCATTTGATAGAGATCTCAGTTTATGTATATGTATTTATACTTTCTTTTAGGTTTTCTGATGGTAGACCGGTTCCCTGCACTGATTTATAAAGCATTTCATCCCTCACTCCAGCTTGGCCTTCACACTTTAGGGGGCATCTGTTAAACAAAATTTTGTCACTATCCATGTACTCCCCATTCCTTGATCCTGGAGGACCTCTACAGTGAAACCCACATGCTTTTCCTTCATGAAGAAACTCCCATTATGTCCCTCTTCATGAGGAGATCATTTCCCTTTTGCACCACTTCTCGTGAAACTTCTGTTTTTCCTAGACTAATGCTAATGGCCTTTGTCTCCCCCACACTGATGTGTAGAGATTAGCACTACTTGTCGTGCTGACTGGAGCGATTGGGCTATGTCTCAGTCATGTCAGTCCTATTATGGAAAGTTTTTAAATTAGAGCCGAAGCTTCCAGCTCTAGAAGCTTCGTAATAGAATTTTGGTAAATGGTTTGGCCAGATGGGGTCAAGGATGACAGCTTGGAATCCTTTCCCCTATAATGATGGAACTACCTCAAGGGATAAGTCCATCTCCCATGATAAGAGGATCCATATCCCATCCATATTTCCTATATAAACCTCCCTTCTTCCCAAGTACATGCTAGTCACAGTTTATAGTTTTGGCTGAGTGTGAGTATACTATTTTGGATTAGACAAGCAAGGTATTACTAGTTGTAGCCATCTAGTTGTGTGAGGGAGAAGTGTGTTTGGTTTGGAGTGAAGCCAAAATGGAAGAACCTTTAAACTATTATTGTTTGAAGCCGTCATGGAATGCTAGTAGAAGTGTGTGGGAACCTAGTCTTGTCGAAGGAAGATTGCTACGTCAAGACAAATGGTTGTAATCTATCTTTGATATTAATATATGCAACTATGGATTGATTTCCTACATGTTTTTTAATACTACATATCCATGTCTTAATGTTTCTTGACTTGTTAAGTAGGTTGAATTGAAATTTGTCTTTTCTTATGTTCGCATGTTGTTTTTATTTACTTGTTTCAGGAACTTGAAGAAGGAAGCGAGAAATTGCTGGAGCGAGAAAGCAAGGACATCATCAAGCAGGATAAGCAACCAATAGGTATTCCCTCGTAATTGATTCTAACCTAAGTAAATCTTCCATAGAATATATCTTTTGTGGCTAGACTAATTATCAGGCTAGATGAACTCATTTGTGTCCGCACATATAATTTTACTTCACCACAAACATCCTAGCAGACTGCTCTGGTCCAACATATGTATTAACAAGAGAAATGTTATAAGTGTTATCACTCAGGTTGTCCCTAGGGCTCCTAAATAGGGATACGGCCGAGGTAACCACAAACCAATCTTTGGATTACAGGTTCTAGCCCACCTGTAATCGGAGAGGGCTCTCTCCTTCTGATTCAACCTTAGTTGATGATTTTAGGATAGCTTTCTGACTTCAAGGGAGTGTTGTTTGTGATTGGATGGGAGGTAGGATTATCGAGCAAAGAGGCAAGGTAAGGTGTGATAAGTTTCGAACCATTGGGCATGGAGTCACAGATTGAGGCTTGCGAGCGTTTTCTTGGTCACAAGGGGATACGGAGCGGGATAGCCACACAGGATACAATTATCGGTCTGCTGAAAGTATGGAATGGACATCAGGGATGAAAGGCAAAGGAGAATCATTTCATCATGCTAAAAAAGAGGAGAAATGGATGAATGGGATCTAGGAGCAGTTAAGAATTCCTAAACATGCACTCATATGTGAATGAAACAGCGTAAACAAGATCATTTAAGAATAGATGCTCATAACTATTTCTGAAGAAAACATTGAGAAATTCAGAAATTGAACTTAAGGTGTAATGAAACAAATCTTAAGCTATTATTTTTTCCTGCAATTTAGAAGGTGGAAGGGTGGAAAAAAACATAAAATTAAACAGAGGAGAGAAACACTTATTGGATCATGTAGAAGCACAGGAATTCCGTAATCATTCCTTGGCCAAGAGAAAACATCAAGTAGTTTTGCAATCCATGCTTTCAGCAATCTTTGATTATGGAAATTATGACAGTTACAGTGCGAGTCTCTGCTCGGAGACAATGTTGGAAAGAAGACTGACCAACGACTACTACCAAACAACCAACCTGTCACAACATTGCTCAGGGTGGTATTTATAAGCAAAATATCGGAAAGACATCATTACAAGTGACCTAGACAGGTCTGCTAGAAACTCTTCAGAAAATCTAAGTATTGCTGGAATTAAATGCAAGTAAATCTTTTGGGCTGCGCTGGGGGCAGTTGAATCGGAACAGGTGACGAGGTGGCCCTTGGGGGCTAGATGCGGTGCTGCTGGAATGATTGTGCTTTGGGAACTGCAGTTCAGCTCTGGTGTGAATTAAATGTGCAATAATTATGATTTGAGAGCTTCAAGTGGCTTGGCCCTCTTTCTATGAATCTGCTGGAAGATATTAAATTTTCTCCTGCTTCGGGCCGCTCCTCAAGATTTTCACTGATACTCTTTGCCGCTACATTGATGGCTTCCGTCGTCGACTGATACTCTTTAACACGCTTGAAGCTTGATGACTTGATCTGATACACTTTAAACTCTATCATTGATCTACTGCTGTCTTTAAACCGGATCATTTTGGCACGATCGGGCGATTTTCGGGCTTTTTCGGCGCGCAATGGGATAAGTAATCAGAAGATTCCCCGAAGATTCCTCGAAATGGCCTATTTCCCGTAGCGATGCGCGATTAGTGCTTTTCGATGCGCGATTAGCGCTTTGCGCTAATCGCGCATCGAATACTGCCTCTGTTTCTTGTTCTGGAGCTCCGAAGTGCGATTTTTCTTCCTGCGAGAAGTTTCGGCTTTCTGGCTGCTGACGTCAGCATGACGTCGGCTATACGGCGGATGACATCAGCTGTGGTGGGTCCCTGGTACAGAGCAACGTGGTACTGATACTGGAGGTAATGCGATGAAGAAGCTCCGATGCGATCGCAATATCGCATCGGCGGGGAACGGAGGGTGCTTGAGTTGGACATTCAGCGCTTGCGACCGCCGACCACCGATATCGCAATATCGCGTCGGGTGGTGACGGATGGGTGATAACCTACATGGAGAGGAAAGTGCGATGTTGTGATGCAATCTGGCTTTAACGTTCTGCGGAGTGTAAGTATTGGGAGGAAAGAGCAAGTAGGTGGGTGCGAAGGGCATTTGAGGTTTCGGGAGGGGTCCGTTTACCTTAGATGGATCTCATACTTTGGAAGGAGTTCATTGTATCTAGGAGATGGTTTGGAGGTCAAGGGTTCTTGCTAAGTTTCAGATAAACTGAGCAATTCCTGGGGGTACTTATGCTTATTTTTCAACCAGGGGGAGGGTTATTACGTAGGGGGATTTTACTTAATATTAACAAGGGGATGGGAAGAATAGGGAGCTAAATAATAATGTTAGCGGTTAATATGGAGGTGGTAATAAAGCGCTAAGTTCAGGAGACCTTAGGCTGTTATAAGGGGGTGGTACCATGCTTAAGAGAAAATATGGAACAACTTTGAGTAAAGCAGATCTTTACTCAAGCCAGTGTTATGAAGATGATGGAACTTAAGAGGTGTCAAGCAGATCTTGACCTCTTTGGGGAAGTTAGTTAATGATTGGGGGAAAACAGAGAAGGGGAATTAGCTATACCTCTTTTGAGCTTTTTGCATATAAATTCTTGTTGATTGTGTCCTGAATGATATGACACCTGAAAATTTGGAACTGGTCAGCAATTAGGATTCAGCAACCTCAGAACTACCTACCCAGCCTACTTGCCTAGCATTTTCTCTTCTTTTGTTTGGGGTGCACTTAGACTTGCAAACCCATCATTTATTTTTCTTTTGATTCTTTCCTATCTACATACTACCCTTATTTCTTCCAGGGCCCAGATTAAACTGTTGGGCTCCTCTACTTCTCTACCTATCTAAGAATCTGCCAAGATTAAGCTGTTTGGACAGAGTTACATTCTCTATGTTCTAAAACAGGAAATTTAAACCTAGGGAGACCAATATTAAGCTGTCTGGACCTCCCTTTAACCGAAAAATTAGCGATACCGGGATAACTTTACAAAATTTGGAAGGCAATTGAATGAACTTGAAGTAGCCTTCTTCACTTGGAGACTGTTAAACAAATATGGAGCATTGCAGCAAGCAAAGTACGACATATTTGGCCTGTAAAATGCCAATCATGAAATATGAGTAACCTGCTGCAGCAGGAAGCTAACAATAAGCACATATATACCAAAAAAAATTAAAAACCTCAAAATTAAAACTTTTGGTTTTTACATTCTTCATCGAACTCCTCTCCATCTGGTAAGGGCATGCTTGGATCTCCTTAGAAATCAATGTCGTTGTATGGCCAATCCTCCACGATGATTTTCTATCACCATAGCCATGAAAAGAATGTAGGTCGTTATGACATGTGCTAACCCCCAGTGATCCTGTGCATCAAATGGCTGTAGTGGCCCGTCCGCGAATTGCGTGGCACAGGAGGATGCACCTCAGTCAGTTGATACTAGAATAGTGGTACTCGTTCTAGGAAGAAGGTCATAAGTACTGATCTGAAACCAAATTGCTTTAGATTCCCCGCCATAGCTTTAGATGACAGGCACTTGATGTTCATCTTCATGGCCTCTGTCCAGTTGAAGATCGTAGGAGCTATGCAGTCAATAGTATAAATATATTTTGACTTGTTAGTCTCATGTTGTGCCTAGGAACCCACCAATCTGTTGATAGTCAACACAAGAACTCTCAGTGTTAGATCCCGAACACTAGAAATCTCTATCTTCCCACTCCTTGATTTTAGGGCCGCAGGGCAGTGTTTGACAAGAAAGGAAGATATGCTTGCCCCAATCAGACGTGAACCATAGAAGTTCACTGGTTCCCCTCTATGGGACAGTCCAGTGATGAAGTATATATCTGAATTTTTCAACTCCATCTCCTGGTCCCCAATGGCAAAGATCTCCCGATTAATGTCCCAAATACTAACCAAGTACCAAAGTAACTCTGGCTGGGCCCGCATCCCTGGTGTAAGAAATAATTTGAGGAGCCTAAAAGCCCTTAAAGCCTCCAAGCAGTTTGGGTCATTCATTTTCTAGGTGTCAACATCTTCATGTTCCTGTTCTTTCCAGTCCACCATTTTCAGCAATTCTCTCCTCCAAAAGCCATTAATTTGAGTCAATAATCATCCTTGGCACAGAGAAATTAAGTTTAAACAATCGGTTTTTGATAAAATAGGGGTTTTCCCTATCCATGGCACTAGCGTGCCTATTTTAGAAATAGTTGTGTCAATCAACACTAATGGATTTGTCAATCACCCCTGGCCAGCGTGATTCCGTGCCTAGAAATCATGCTGACCAAGCGCGAAAAATAGTTTTAAAAATATCCTGAAAAAATCTTAAAAAATGGCTAATAGTTTTAAAAATATCCTGAAAAAATCTTAAAAAATGGAGCTCAGGGCTTCAGCTGTTCCCTAGAACTAACAGCTCGTTGATTCACCTCCTAGATCTCCCACAATCTGCTCCAGAACAATTAGGAAAAAAGTGACAGAAGGTCTTCACAACAAAGGTAAAATGGTAAATGGTAAAAATATATTTAATTTTCTCGTTTTTATTCATTTTTTCATGAAAATATCCAGTTTTGAAAATATTTTGACGTATTTTGCCTCAATGACTCGATAATACACTTTACCGTACTTGTGTAGCGACAGGTGATGGATGTTCGATGATGATGATGAGTTTTTAGCTCTTTTCTTGACTCGTTAAGCTCATATGAAACAATGGCTGAGCCCTTGTCATTTCGAACTCGTTAATAGATGTGAAACATTGTGCGCCTAGTATAAGTTTACCCCATTTTCGGGTTGGGAGGTACTATTTACAAAAAAGGTATTCTTTGACTGAAATGGTCAAGAGGTTCTTTCGAGAATTGTTTTCTACCTTTTTAGGTTTGAGAGACACAAACGTACAAAAAGGGACCATGTGGAGTTTTCTTTTACGTGTCTTTTTCAAACTCTATAAACATAAAAAATATACCGAGTTACACCTTTGTTAGACTCGTTAAACTATTAAATGACATCGGATTCATCACCATTACGAACATGAGATTCTCCTTCATAGGGCTCGTTAAACTTACTAGGTTGGATTCGTCTGAAGGATGAACTTACAATGCAAGCGTATGTTATCCCCTTCAAGCTTGCAATTAAAAAATAATCAGGGTACTTGCTATAAATGGTGGGGGGAAATTTGGACTTCTATCAGTTGTGTCGAAAACTCACACTTGAACATGACACTCTTTGCTTTGTGTCGGGTTTGAACATCCTCCTTTGTATTGTTGACCTTCCTGGGTTGGGTCATTCATTTTTTCCTTCCATTTGATCTCTGCCATGTCATCATGACCACCGATCCTATGGATCCAAAATCTGCCAAACTTCCAGTTGTGTCGCTGATATGTTTAAGAGTTGTCCTTCTGTAGTTACACTTACCTATGATTCTTTCTATCATCCAAATGCATTTTACATCCTCTCATCTCATGTCAATGATGTGCGATTCATTATGGCTCTCCGTTGACATGGTCACTTTCCATCGAATTTAACTCTTTATCTGAGAAGTTGAGCGAGAGACTCCCTTCCAATAACTTAGAGATTGCATGCCCTAATGGTAAGTTCTTCACACTCGACAACAAGTTCACATCATTTAATTTTGATTGAGTGATTTCACAGATGTTCGACTTCATTTCCTCTATTCACATTCCATGGATTGTGCTGATAGTACCTTGAGGACAATTGTCATTATTGGTGGTTTCTATCACGCTTGTTAATAGTTTACATCATTGACTAGTAATCAAGCGACTTTCTAGCATGTTCGAGGTCAACACATCTATTCACATGTTAGAATCTATACTTTGATCAGGTTGTGTTAGAGTGCAAGACCCTAGACTCAAATCACAAAAAGTCCAGGTTGTGAAGTGGTGTGACATGGTTATGATGATATGCATGTCTCAATAAGATGGCTAGCTACAATCAGACCATGATTTATCATATGTGATCCTTCTTATTATTTTATGGCTGCGACCATACCATGATTTCGTTGTGATCCTCTTTGACGGATGGTTGCACCCATACTTAAAACCATTTACATGATCATTCTCTGGATGGTTGCATCCATCCCATGATTCGTGTAGCATTTGATAGAGATCTCAGTTTATGTATATGTATATACACTTGCTTGCACATTTTCCGATGGAAAATTGATTTGCCACACCAATTTATAAAGCATTTCATCCCTCACTCCAACGTGGCCTTCACGCTTTAGGGGGCATCTGTTACACAACATTTTGTCACTATCCTTGTACTCCCCATTCCTTGATCCTAGGGGACCTCTACAGTGAACCGTGCATGCTTTTCCTTCATGAAGAAACTCCCATTGTGTCCCTCTCCATGAGAAGCTCAATTCCCTTTTGCACCATTTCCCCTGAAACTTCTATTTTTCCTAGTTTACAAGACCGACACTAATGACCTTTGTCTTCCCCGTGCTGATGTGCAGAGATTAGCACTACTCATGTGGACCAATGTGAATGATTTGTATTCTAGTCATGCCGGTCTTGTTTTGGAAAATTTTTAAATTTTGAGCCGAGGCTTTTAGCTCTAGAAGCTTTGTAAAGGAAGTCTGGTAAATGGTTTGGCCAGATGGGGTAAAGGATGACAGTTTGGGCTCCCTTCCCCTATAATGATGGAACTACTTCAGGGGATAAGCCCTTCTCCCATGAGAATAGGATCCATCTCCCATCCATATTTCCTATATAAACATCCCTTCTTCCCAAGCACAAGCTAGATTTTGGTTGAGTGTTGATGCTATTTTGGTTTGGAATAGAGAACAAGATATCACTAGTTGTCACTATCTAGTTGTGTGAGGGAAAAGTGTGATTTGATTTAGAGTGAAGCCTAAAGGGAAGAGCCTTAAAGCTATTGTTATATGAGGCCATCATGGAATGCTAGCAGAAGTGTGTGGGAACCTGGTCTTGTTAGAGGAGCACTGCAACTTCAAGGCAAATGGTTGTAATCTCTCTTTCATATTAATATATGAAACTATCAATTGATTTCCTACTTGTTTTGTTATATTATACATTCATGGCTTAATGTTTCTTGACTTGTTAAGTAGGTTGAATTGCAATTTTTCTATTGTCACGTTTGTTGTTTGTTGTTGTTTACTTGTTTTAGGTGCTTGAAGAAGGAAGAGAGAGATAGTTGGAGCGAGAAATTCAGGGCATCATCAAACAGGACAAGAAGACCAAGAGGTAGGCCCTCTTGATTGATTCTAACGTAAGGAAATCTTCCATAGAATTTATTTGTTATGGCTAGACCCATCATTGGGCTAGAGGAATTTTTTCGTGTCCACACTTATAATTTTACTTCACCACAATATTAGACTATATGTAGTGACTATCTTACATATAATAGAGAATGTCTTAATCTCTAATACATCCTTACGTAATCCAAATTCTATTTTTTTTTCTTTTCAGCATCATAATTACTTGAACATAATTTTTATAACCAACTTTCTTTTCACAAGATTCTATATATGTGAATTTTACCAAAAGTTTTCTTTATGCATTCCTATGCTTTCATCCAATCATATAGATTTATGCCCTAAAAATACCTTGCAACCTGACCGCATTGCATTTATTCATCCATTACCAGTATTGATTCCACATTACATGGTATGTATACTACCCTTGTCATGATACCTTTCACAAGGACCTTTCACAAAGATGGTCCTTCCAGTATCATGATTATCCATTTAGGAAATATGAAAACTTCTAACATGATGTTTAATAATGATTAGATGAAAATTATGCAAAAGTATCTATATATCTAACTAGGTGAGTTCTATAAAGAAACTTAACCATGTAAATTCCAAATATGTTACTATCATACACTTTCATGATATGATTCTTATGAAAAATATACTATCCTAAAAGAAATATTAATATTCATAAATAACCTAATAGTTAGTGAACCTTCTTTAGTAGTAAATATCCTTCACTTCTTCCTTCTTTGTCTCCTTCTCAAGTTCTCCCACCGCTTTGGCTACATGAGCTTCACTCCTTTCTTTTCTCTTGTTGTTTTGTCAGTTTGCAAAGTCCCTCTTAAAGTCTCCAAAATCATTGCACTTGAAGCACTGAACCTTGGACATCTCTTTCTTCTTGGACTTAGCAAACTTTCCCTTCTTCAGCTTCTTGACTTAGGCTAGAAAGGCTTGAGATTTCTCAACTGATGCAATATAATCTTTTACTTTTATCCTTGATTCTTCCAATATGCATTAAGTGCACAACTCATAAAATGGAGTTGAATCTTTCTTGGAGTAAATTCTTGTTGCAAATTTGCTCCATTCTGGTGGCAATTAATTTAGTACACAAATGGCTACTTCTGAATCAATAATTGGTTCCCTAAGTCCTTGTACATGGTATCTTAACTAAGAGACTCTTATGAGAAATAATGCAACATCCACATGCTTTGATTTATTCATTCTATATAACTTATTTCACAAAGAAATCTTTTGTCCTGTTGTACTTACAAAGTACACATTCACCAGCTTGTCAAACATAGCCTTTAAAATATTCAAGTTTGCAACAAATGGAAGAAGAGAACCATTAATTGATCAAATATGATATTTGGAGCCCTTACTTCCCTTTTCTTGTACTTTTCTAGTTCTTGTGTTTTGTCCTTTCTTTTTTCCATGATTTCCTCAGTAACATATTCCATTTTTAATTTTTTTTATGACTATCAAGTCAATTATTTCCTTCCATGATATATAGTTTTATTCTCTAATAAACTTATTTCTCTCTATGCAGAAAGACCCCATATGACTTGAAGATTAAGAACTGATATAATATTATGATACTTACCTGATAACCAAGATCCTCCTTGTTGATGTATTCAATATTCTTGATGCCTTAAAGATATTTGAAGAATGTCCTTGAAAGATGTTCCTTAGGATTCCTCCAACAACAACCTCCAAGAGTGATGAATGATACCAATGTCTTTGATGCTTCCTTCAAAGATATCTCCTTGTAAACTTCCTTTGATGTAGTCTTGATCTTCTTTAATGTAGAGATCCTCCTAGATTAATAGTTCTTTTACTAAGTTCCTTGGAGTCTTCTTCTCCAGTCTTTCCTTTAGAGTTTCCTTTTTCCTTCCTCTTGACAATATCTTCCTTCCAACTTTCTTCTCATTTTCACCTTAGCTCTTATAGCATGTTGGAAAATGCAAAGTGGTAGCAATTGATTCTTATTTTCCTTTACTTTAATATTTTCCTATGAACTTATTAGTATTCATGTATTCTTTACTTAGATATTTTCATCAAACAAATATCAATAATTGAAAAAAAAAAATACAGGACACAAATATTAGGCTCTTAGCCAGGCCAAAACCCCTCCAAGGGGAAAACTCAAAAAACTCTTCTCTTCTTAGAATTTGCTTCGAATTAGATACAAATACCCAAAACCCTAACGAATTCCTTCTCCTAGTACCAAGTTATCCCTTCTCCAAGTCCTTCTTTCATTATTCATAGTCAAACTACAAACTGCAACTTGTCCTACAACTTTGACCCTACAATTTTGGCCTTGCAGCTTCTAAGGAAACCCTAATTCAGCATCCTCCCAAGACCTTCCTAGAGAAAGACAAATCCTCTTAATGTCAAAGAGGTATAAATAAATTTTTCTTCCTTCCATCTAAAATATGTTGCACTTCATCCTATTGCAACTTTTATCTGCAACTTCGACCTCTTTTTGCATTCCAAAGACCATAGAATTCCACATGTGTGAGAGAGATAGAGCCTAAAAACAAGATATTTCATCCTTTCACCTTCTTCTAGACCTTCACTCTCCATTTATACTTCTTCTAGCTATAGATCACACCTCTTCTTAAGATATCGAACTTGTGGAGTGAGTGAGTGCCAAATGAGGTCAAACTACTCCTTTACATAGCCTTTCCAAGGGGTCAAATTTCCTCCTTTAGGCCAAATTGATGCTTGTAGGGATCACTTTTGCTTTAGGAGTTTCCCAGACTTTCTAGACTCAAAAATAATTATTTTTGCAATTAAATTTTTTCTAGAAGCGTCTTATAAACATGATGTTGAATTATTTGACTCATGATGATAAATACTAAGACTTAACAAACCCTAAAAGCATGAACATGATTTTACCCATAAGACCATCACTAAAGAGCATGAAACCCATGCTTTAATGATAATAAATTTTTATTTTCTTCTTTTGTTTGTTACATATGATACATATTGAAATGAGTACAACAATTTTGAAGACCAAAACAAGTTACACTTTTAACAATTACCACCTTCATAACAGCTAATCATCTTGTCACATATTACTTTTGTAGAAGTGCAGTCCATG
Organism: Pinus taeda; assembly: GCA_000404065.3. Taxonomy (NCBI): domain Eukaryota; kingdom Viridiplantae; phylum Streptophyta; class Pinopsida; order Pinales; family Pinaceae; genus Pinus; species Pinus taeda. The sequence continues at coordinate 313,585 of APFE031230064.1, forward strand.
GTCTTGACTAGTTCTTATTCAAGTAGGCCAACAAGTAAAGAAATTATAGACTTGGCATTGCCTATAAATTCCATATTCATATATCTAGTAATTAGGGTTCTGAGTCTTTTGATATTATTCTTCCACTGAATCCCATACATCAACAACAAGAGAATGAATATAGGATTTAATCCCTACTTTCCGTAAAACATTGTTCATTCCATTGAACAAAGGTGCCCTATTGGTGTATCCTCATTCTTAGCCCCTCATCATTCTTCAAACTATTAAACTAATCTTGAAGTAACCTAGTCGCTTAGATACCAATTGTTAGAAACTAGGACACTACTATGGAGGGGGTGAATCAATAGTGTGATAATTTTAAAACTTCCCTTCACAAGTAAAGAATACTAGGGCATTGGTAAACATTTTAGCAACCATTAATATAAGCATCACTGGAATCAACACAAAGAAGCACACATTAAACACATATTCTTCAAAATTCTCTTCAATTACTTTCACAAGGGAAAGCTTCAACTTTCTTTTACAAAATTACTCAAGATCCAAGTAGAAGGAAGCTATTACTCCCTAGTTTATCAGCTACTACTGAAAGGATCTAAAACCCTTTATTTTATCTACTACTGCTGAAAGGAGATTCCACCGTTGATGTTTACTAACCACTACTAGAAGTAACTACAACCATTGAAATGCAAGCTCCAACTTGTTTGACCTCTGTAATTAATCATTTATTCCATTTTCGAACTCAAAACATGAAGGTCACTTCATTTCACAAAAAAATAGATCCCCCCTCAATCACACACCCCAAACACCATCAAAATCACCTTCAACAATCTTTGATATTTGATGAATTCATCATCACACACTAGAAAAACTAGCAACGTTAATGAACCTTCTTGCAAATTCAATTATTCTTATAAATAATGAGGACTAATATTTGTAGTTTTTAGAACTTTAGTTAGCTTCATCTCTTTAACATGCATACGTCCTTATTTGTTTCTTATGTATCACTTTTATAAATTATTCTAGATGTGTTCATGAGGTCTTGAAACACTATTATGTTGTATATGTGAGAAAAATTAAGTTAAACTGCTAATTTCTTCAATTCTAGTGAGTTACAAGATTTATTAGTGACTTTCTAAATTTAGTGAACTATGAGATTTGGAAACTTTTCTAAATATGTTGCTAAATATGTCCATGTTGCTAAAAATACATCCAACTCATTCATGTTATGTTTTCCAATTTTAGTGCACTACTAGTTATGGAGAAATTCACCAAAATTCGAAAAAAATCCAAGCTTCCAACCCATTCATTCCAATAAGTGTTTAGCCTTGTTATATGTCCTAAAATACTTATCCCTTAATAATATATCAATACTAAGGGTCAGACATGGGCCTAATGGACTATCCACGTAACTCTAGCCCCCGTGGCCCTTAATAATTCACCTGCAACACTTTGGCTTAGACCAAAGGGCCTAAAACTTTTACATAGGAAACCACACACAAAAATATGTCCTAGAGCACCTTCCATTATCTACTGAAACCTTCAAATATAAATAATATTTCCATCTCCTTAACTCTATTACCCTAGAGAATATAACATGTGCACCCTCGAAAATATTTGAGGTCATTTCACCAAGGTAGTGTGTCATGTGGGACCACTTCTCAATTCCATGTGTGCACCTTTGATTGGTCCATCACTACAGTTGTATGCCACCTCGTCTACCATCATGTCCTAAAGATAAATCAACACAGAGAAAAACCTTACATCTCACTAAGAAATTGTTAGGGTGCTTAGACATTTAGGGTCTGGGGTGACATGTATTGCGGGACCTCTTCCCAATTGTGTTGGGGTGATGTTTCAACCCATGATTATCGCCACACTTGTCAGTTTTGTGAAAGGTTGTCATGGATCCTCTTCATCTTGGATATTTAACTTTCAGGTTGTTTAAAATTTCCAGGGTTCTTGGACATCCAAGGCCCATGGTGACGTGTCCCTATGGGAGCTCATGCTGCACAAATGGACCAATAAGAAATATAGTAGGGTTATGTTAGCACCACCATGTCTCCCACTTGTGCAAGGATGCCACGTGTCAGTGGTTGAGTGGTGCCATGTTTCGCCTCTTTTTGGCCCACTTGGCCAGCCAAAAGAGCTAAATTTTCATGCCACATGTCATGTCCTCATTGGTGCCATGTCATGCAGACATAATCATGCCACTATGCCTCCATGGTGGGTCCACTTATCTTATCACACCATCACTCTCATTCAATGATAGTGCAACAAGTGTCAATAATACACATCATCCTAACACCATGTCATCCTGGAGATTCGGACTCGTACCCACCTTAGAGAAATCAGGTGAAAATATGCCATGGTGACGTGTCTAATATGGGCTCGTTGTGCCTTCACTTTTATCTTCTACAATTGGACTACCTTCCCACCAATTTGTGGCACTTCATCGTGGCTCCCCTATCCCTGGGACTTTCACTCATGCCTACCTTAGAAAACTTTAGGGAAAAACCTTCAGGATGATGTGGCTTGTGGGTTCCCTCCCTGGACAACTTTCGCTAATCAAAACTCTCTCTCACCACATTTCTTGACCACGTCCTCTGACATGGAATCCACTGATTCTTTTTGCAGAAACAACTTTTGTTATTTCATGGTAAATGGGGGAGGGTGTCTACTTTCAACAAGGACCTTCAATCATATGATTTATGGTTAGGCAATAAAACCCATTACAGACCCCCCTTGTAGTTTAACCTATTGGAGGGCATGTGTGCCTACATTATTTATGATCAGTTAGTGGGTAAACTTGGTACATTATCTGTCCATGAACATGGATGTCATTTAACCATCATTCATTTCCAACTGCTCCACTAGCCTTGGCATGACAACATTTTTGGAGTGCCCTATCCATGTAGTAACCCTAGACCATATTTGTCTCTACAACACTTGAATGTTTTGGCTTGTATCCTTTGACCTTGAAATTTTTTGATCTAGGGGGTCTTTTTAAAACTTCAATATACTATTGGAAATCTCTTTTAAGTCCACTTATCTCTGATCAATATGTTGGAACCCATGTTTTCCGTTACAATTCATGACAACTTATGCATAACAATGTGATAAGAAGCATGTGCATAGATAGGGTTGCTAAGTAGAAACCTCAAGAGAAGTTTCTCAAAGTGATTCATATGTCTCTCAAATAGATCCCCTTGTAACATGCACAATTAAGAAAAACTAGTATCCTTAGAGTGGGGATGTCAATCCATAGGTTCCTAATTCTCATTAATGATTCTAATTTCATCGTGTAGCATTGAAGTGTGTACTCTCCAAACCAAACTCCAAGGCTCTACAACCCTAGGCCAATGTTTGTTTGCTATAACTAAAAATGTGTAATTAATTTTATTAATTCTTTATTTTAGGTTGTTAATTACTTAAGGTTGCAACTAAGAAGGTGTGAAAAGAGACTCACTACTAATCCAAAATGCAACTGCATGACAAATGCAATTTCATTTCCATGTTAACAAAAATTGGTTAAGGAATGTTAAATAACTTATCTCTTTTTTCCGAGTGACAAACAAGAGCCTCACAATATATTGTCCAAATTCACGTAAAGAACTAATCCATTTGTTGGGATAGGGTCCCTAGGCTTAGTTCAGTCACTTTTGTAATCTCTTTTTGTAATGAATGTAAAGTCTCCGCAAAATGTGGAAGCAGAGTGAGAAGTTAGTAGGAGCCAAAGGGGCCTTAGTCCCTTAGGTGGGTAACTATTAGTGATCCAAGTGGATATTGGTGGCCACCTGTTAATTCCACTTGGACCCCCACCATTGCTTCTCTCCGTTTTTCAGTTTCCTTAATTGTAGCACAATTTACTACTTTTAGCAATTTTTAGGGTCCTAAACATCTAGAGCTGTTGTGAGGCCCTAAACGACATTGTTTTTGGAAATCTACTGTCGGCGATTATTTACCTAAAAGCGTTTTTTTCGTCGTAGTCCTCGAAGAGATATTTCCAATGGTCTATCATCCACATCAAACGGAGATAATATGACCAGGTCACGACCTCAGGAAGTTGGTTGTCTAACTCACCCCAATGGGGCCCATAAACTCTTGGTGTTACATCTCCTCGGGTTAGGGTTTTGGTTGTTTAGGGTTTACTCTTATTGTTCAATAATAAAAAGGCCCTTGAGCCTCATTGTAGTTTAGTTTAGAGGCATGTATCCGCCACATCGCTTCTTAGAAATAAGCTACCACTACCCTAGATGGTGTATTTCCATTTTTTATTGTAAGCATATATCAATATTTACATTAATGAAATGAAGTATTATTTCTGCAGCATCTTTGTGTTTATGTTTATCTCTGTAATTTTTTGCGTTCCTGCTTAAATCTGGATTAGTGGTATCAGAGAAATCTTCTTTTTTTTCTCTGTTTTTCTTTGCATGTCCCCAACGAGGTTGGGATATATGGAGTTAGGGCTTGAATTGGTTGAACCTTTGCAAGAATAGCCTCACAAATCCCGATGGCCTCCCATGGCATATGAAAAGAAAGATGAGGGTGTAGGAGATCCCATCAAAATCTTGCTGAAGAAGTCCTCAAGTGACAAAGGAACGCGATGATGGACAACTTTGCCGATATCCTTCAGTGGCTACCGAGGGGCGACGCATTGGCTTCCAACAGCTGCTCTGGAAATGCCACACCATTTAAGGTACAAGTTAATTTTGAAATCCCCATATTCAAGGGTAAGATAGATGTATATGTTTTTTATAAATGGTTAAATCTGCTAGAGGGTTATTTTTTTGTTCATGACTTTTCCAGTCGGGAAAAGATTATTTCGCTCTTCTCAAAGCAGCCCCCCACATCAAGGACTGATGGGAAACCTATTGAAAGTAGAAGGATGAAAGTACATGCTCACTATTTGCAGTTGTACCCACTTGGAATTCATTCTGGGATGCCATCAAGGAGTAGTACTACCCTGTCGGAAGCTATGAGGATCAATACATAAAGTGGACCACACTGCGGCAGGAAAGGGACCAAGACGTGTTGGAGTTTACGAATATTTTCTATACCATTTGCACAAAGTTGGGTATGAAGGATTCAGAGAAGCATTTGGTACTCAGATACCACGGTTTCATGCACAAGTACATCTAAGAAGAAATAGAATTTCTGAACATCTCTTCGCTCAACACAACATACCGATATGCTGTCAAGGTCAAGAAAAAGTCTAAACAGAAGAAGCGACACTTTGGATTTGCGAATCCGAATCAAGGGAAAGGTGCCCCAAAATAGAAGAACAAAGGACAAAGCCAAGGTGGGGGGGCCCGAGACAACCCACCAAAGCTAGAGGCAAAGAACAACACCGTGAAGCCACAAAAGGACATGGGAAAGCGGTATGAGTTCCATAAGAACTCCACTCACAACAGAGGTGAGTGTCAGGCCAAGCAGTCACTAGTGGCCGAGCTAAAGGTTTTAGAATCAGATGGATGTTCTGACTCTGAGTCACAACATGACAAGGGGAATGACAAAGGGAAGTAGATTATCGATGCATAGCCCAACGCCACCATTGCCACCATGAAGATCCAGAACGAGGAACCCGAAGGTCCAGACGAGGAGGAGCGTCTCTTCCACTCCCAGATGTAGGTAAAGGGCTCCCCGTTATAGTTCATTATCAACGGCACGAGACAAAAGAACCTCATTTCGGCAGTGGTCATGAAGCAGCTAGGCTTACCGACCACAACACATCCACAACTGTACACCATCAGGGGGCTTCACCAAGGACAGGATCTTCATGTGAGCCAGCAGTGTCACCTTCCATACAACACCAAGCCCTTCACGGATGAGGTATTGACTGACATTGCTCCCCTTGAAGTTTGTGACTTATTATTAGGACAACCATACTTGTGGAAGTGACATGCTATGTATGAATCAAGGCCCCATGCTATTTTGTTACTTTGGGAAATAAGTTGTACAGGATACCAGGGGTAGCACCACCTACCACCATCTCTTTTATTACTGCAAAACAATGTAGTAAGCTCATTTCCAAAAATGATAAATTTGTTTTCTGAATGACATGCCCTCAAGGAAAGAAGAATACGGTGGCCATGACCTCTAGATAGGCCCCCTCTGCACGACAACAACAAATGTACAAGGTTGTGGAGGAGTACGAGGACATCATCACCTCCCCCACAGGGGTTCCTGTACACTATCAGGTCAAGCACTCCATTGAGATGACCCCAGGTCCACCACTACCCAATGGACCAATATGTTACTGCTTTGTTTTGGAGAATGATGAAATCAAGAGGCATATTTAGGAGATTCTGTAGAAATGTCACCTCCATTTGAGTTCATTGCCCTCTGGGAGCCCAATCATGTTGGTACAGAAGAAGGATGGGACTTGGAGGCCCTGTATTCACTATCAGGCACTAAACAAGATCATTGTCCATAATAGGTACCCAATCCCACATATTGATGACCTTCGAGATCAACTGAAGGGGAAAAAATATTTCAGCAAGATCAATTTGAAGTCGGATATCACCAGGTACCAATCGAACCCTCCGATGTGTGGAAGACAACCTTCAAATCCAAGGAGGGCCTTTTTTAATGGTTGGTTATGCCTTTCAAATTGAAGAATGCTCTTGCAAGCTTCATGAGGCTAATGGATGACATCTTGCGGCCATTTACCAACTCATTTGTAGTGGTATACTTGGATGGCATGCTAATTTTCAGCCAAAGTTGGGAAGAGCACCTCCACCACATCCGACAGGTTCTCCAAACACTATGGAAACTAATGATCCTCATAAATGGGTAATTATATAGGCTCATTTTACCTCCTAGCATAGTCAATTCAGCCATTCTCTTAGCTTATTATATGATTTTCTGATTATATTTATGCTTATAGAGTGAGTTGAGTTAGCTATGATGCCATGTGGTCTAACATGTATTTAAGACAGATTATTGATGAATTTTGAGGTAACAGTCAAGGATACAGTGGTTAAATGGTAGCAATAACATGAAGTAGATAGAGGAGAGGACTTATAGGAGGGAATCCAACTCATTTATTACTCCTCACTTCAAATTCCCCTTCATTCAGCTCGGAGTACAAGCAGCTGAATCATGCACTAGGAGGCAGCCGAGCAAGTGGAGGATAACTGATAGTTATCTCAAGTTTTGGGAACCAAGCCTCCCTAATTTTAAGGAAGATTTTGGTAGCTTCAAATGTATAAGAAGAGAGGCCTAGGGCCTCACTAGGTTTTGATTTTTGCTTATGTAAACTCTGCTCAAATTTCAAGCTTATTATCTTGTGACAGTTTCATGTAATCCTGTTATTTTTTTATAATGAAGATGGAATCCTTTTTGAGCTAGCACTGAGTTACCTCAGAGGGCTGAAGCTCTTGGGTTAGGCCCCAATCCAAGTATCCAAGCTTCACTTTACTTGTATTTGTATGCTTTACTTCATATTGTAGATTAATTTGTTGTTAGATGTATTTTTCTTTTATGGTTAAGAATAGGTTTCTTTTAGTGATTTAGTAGTTTGCTTTCATTTGTGATTTCTATAGTAGGTTAAACAGTGATTAGAAAATATTCAAAAGGCTAGAAATAGTGCCTTGGCCTCTCTTCCTCCCTCTGGGACCATGATTTGAGGCAAAGACTCTCTTGTTGCCCCAAAAACACATATTTTCCTCATGCATAGGACTTATAGTGTTTGCAGCTCTTTAGTAAGTTGATATTCCCGTTTTTCTTTGCTTCAGATCTCCTTTATCATGTTCACTTTTTGATTTTCAATATTAATCTTTCATGCTTTCCTTTCTTGCAACATTTCTTAGCATTTCCTGTCATACATTATAGCTTAGGCCATTTTAATGCAAAATTTTGTTTTTCTGGATGCACTAATTTCATTGCTTGCTTGATCTTATTGGTTGACTGTCAGTTTCTATGTAGCAGATCTCTTCGAGCAGTAGGCCATCTTACCATAAATCAAACCCTCCATCGGATACATGCCCTATAGGTCTCCCAAGCCTCACCTCAATTCTTCCCTAGTTTCTTGCATTTTTCATAGAACATCTTCCTATCCCCTTGAGCAAACCCAATCATCTTTCTCTCTCCTGATGATTCATGGTAGACCTTAGGCATTCTAACACCTCACCCCAAGCTTCATCCACCTTTTCCACCCACTCTCACACCCTCAAAATAGTGGAAACTTCTCTCAACCTCCTCTTGTAGGCCTCTTGTAGTTTCCCTATTTTCCTCGTGTAGTTTCCCTGTGTCCTCTTGTAGTTTTTTCTGTAGGCTTTCTTTTGAAGGCTGAGTGTGGGAAAATCCTTTAGAAGGCCACCTAAGACCTCATAGGACCCATCCACACCATTTTCCATCCTCCTAAGCTCCAAAAACACCCTCCAATTCCATATGTTCGCTGCCACACTCACACACAATAAATTAGATGCATGTCAAATTCACATAAAAACACATAAAAATCCAAAAATATGTCTTTTGCTTATTTAATTCTAGAAATAGAATGGTTATATTTTGTTTACTTTATTGAGTAGGTAATGGCATTGCTTTCATGGTTTTCATAGTGTTTTTGGCAAAAGTAGAATTAGCTTGTTAATTAGGGTTTACTAGGTCTTGCTTCACATTCCAGTCTTTTTCCTTTCTGCAGCTAGGATAGCTTCTGTAGAGTAAGATTTCTTTCTTTCATCACACATAGAGCTTCTTTTGAGATCTACAGAAGTTGGCCTGAGCTCCTAGTGATCTTGCACTGGCTAACAAAGTGACAACCTACTGTGAGAACTAGTACTTGTGCATACAACATCAACGCTTCCAAGTTTTTTACGAACTACCGAGATGATAAAAGTAAAGTTGGTAGCCTAGGAGTTATAGCATTCTTGCTGCAATACTGGTGCTCACAACTTTTTGGTGTCGTTGTCGGCGAAGCGTTAGAACATTCTGTGACTACTACTTTCTTCTATTTGCTATTTCAACATTCTGCTAATAGTTTATTTTGGCAAAAGTAGACTAGTCATTTCTTTTCTTTCAAAGTTCTGTATTTCCTTGCTTCCCTTTTCAATTCTACAAATTTCATTTTGGAAAAAGTAGACTAGTCATTTCCTTTCTTTTAGTTCTGCATTTCCTTGCTTTTCTTTTCAATTCTGCAAATTTCCATTTAGCAAGTTCATTTGAGCTAGTTGCAATTTGTTTTGTTCAATCACAATTTTAGTTTCTGTAGGTACTATCAATGTGGGGAAAAAGAAACAAAAAAACCAACCAAAATGATTTCCTTTCATGCCTCGTAGGAATAGAGATAACTCAAGAAAATTTTTGCCCAACACCCCTACTGCTTCACACAGCCAACCCTCTCCCTTCTTTTATGGTTGAGATCAAGAAGAACCCTTAGGTGAATAGCTAGACATATTTGAAGAACCTATAAGGGAAGAAGAAGAAAAAAACATTCCTCTGGAGCCAATGGCTAAAAACAGAAATTCTAGGGGAAATGGAGAAAGAATAGAGGGTATCTTTCCCATTTGAGAGACCAATGGGGACACCAAAATTAAAAATATAAGTCATTCAGTCCTACCTCACTTCCATGGCCCGACTACAGAAGATCCCGACACCTTCTTGTTTGTGTTTGCTGTCATTTGTCGAACTTATGACTATGCAAAAGATGAGAAAAAGTTGAAATTGTTCCCTTCTACTCTCAAGGATGCAGCATTGCGCTGGTTCATGGGATTACCTCGCAATAGCATCAAAACTTAGGCTCAGATGCAGCAAGCCTTTAACAACAAGTATCAAGACTATTGTAGGTCAAAAGGTACCAAAGAAGAAATTTTCTGAATGACTATGGGAAGTGATGAGTCCCTGGAAAACTACGAAGAGAGGTTCTAGCTCAATTACAAAAGGGTCGGGTGTACACTTGACCCTGAGTCTTTGAAGTTGGTCCTACTCAGGGGAATCTGGGAAGACCTTCTAGACACCCTCCATCTACTGGCGAGGGGAGACATTTACCAACTATACTATGTGAACATAAATATTGTTTTTAGGAACCATTCTAGAGCAGCCAGAAAGAGAGGTAGGGGGAGTCAACCCATAACTAGTACCTCTTCTTCCAATTCATCCATTAAAGGGGAAATTGGAAGCATGATGGAAGACTTCAAGAATGAGATGTTGCAGACTCTTGCCATGCAAATGGATACTTTAGATATCAAATGAAAACAAGAGGAAACAGAGAGGGATTTTGCCATTTTTTTTCCTAGATGCACCAGGAGGCACCCTAGGAATGAATGCCCCTTGAACTATATAGAGATTTGTTCAGTTGCGAAGAAAATCATTCTACAGACAAGTGCCCTTCCTTGCCTAGACTTAAAGTTGTATACCAAGTGGCCAAAGGTGTCACTGAATAAATCTAGTACATAAACCAAATGAGGCCGCATGGACCTAGACCATAACAACAAGGGATGCAAGGGACATCTCAGGCATACTACCACCCCAACCAAGTCACCTCCATACCTTCTTGGGCCCCCCTACTCATCCTTCCTAGTCCATAACTCCTCCTTGGTCATTCACATTTAAATATCATGCCCAACCAGCCGCTCATTCATTCCAACACTATGCTCAACCACAACCTTAGTGGAATGCATATCATCAGGGGTGGAGGTCCCGATACAACTCTCCTCCTGCTCTTCTGCCTCCACCACCTATCCAACCACAACTGTTACCTTCTGCTCCACCAAGGCAACCCCAAATACCTACCTAGCCAAATCCTAACCTGAACAACAAATAGCCTCAACAAGTGTATAGTGAGAAACCATCATGCCCAACTTATGCTGTGGTGATTCAAGAAATCAACTTGTGATCTGGGAAAGTTCTCCCAAATAGCCAGCCTCCACCCAGGGAGGTTGAGGAAGATAAAGAGGAAATCAAACCTAAATCAAGTCCACCTTTTCCTGAGGGGCTATCCATGACAATCCAACCTACCCCAAAAGAGACTGAACTCCTGGGAGAATTGAAACATTTATGCGTGAAGATACCACTTTTCCAAGCCATAAAAGATGTTCCTATCTACAATAGGTTGATCAAAGAGAAGTGCTTTAGGCATCCAAGAAGGTGCAAGAGAGATACCCCAACTATCAATGTCATAGGACAATTGTTCAACCTGATGCTGGGGCAGATAATCTGTCCAAAATATCTGGACCCTGGACGCCCAGTAGTTGATGTCCACATCAATGGCACAATGGTCCCACATACCTGGATTGATCTGGGAGCTACCATTAATGTGATGACAAAGGACACAATGCTCAAACTTAACCTACAGGGCTCCTTGAGGAAGACCATGACAGTGCTGCAGTTAGCAGACAGCTCCACTGTCACCCCAGAGGAAATTGTGGAAGATGTGATGGTATCCATTGATTCTTGGGATTACCTTACTAATTTCTTAGTTCTACAATTGAAGGAAAAGCTCACTAGGTATCCTCTCATCCTGGGAAGACCTTGGTTGGCTACAGCCAATGCCTACATCAACTATCAAGATTGGAACATGACTATAAAGAACAGGCACATGTTGAAGAAACTAACCCTATATCCTCCTACTCAACCCTTGCTAGAACATGATCTACCTCTTTGGTTGGAGGAGGAGGATGAGGATGAAATTTATTCTTCACCGCTTTGCACATTGGAAATCTCCATAGGAAGAAAACTGTAATATGAGGATGATATGATTGAAAATTTGATTCAGAATCCACCTCCCAGTGTATCACCATTAGATGACATAGTAAGAGAAACCCAAAGAAAACCCTCAACTGATCTCTGTGTGACCAACCCTACTTCTCTCTGTGTCAAAAATATAGAGTTCAACCCAGAAAAAACATTGAAAATAAATCCATCCCTATCTCCTTCCCAGGAGAAGGAGATATGCAACCTACTGAGAAAACATCTAGATGCCTTCGCTTGGAGTTATAAGGAGATGAAGGGAGTGCACCCTTCAGTATGTACTCATCATATATACATGAAGGAAGATTGCAAACTAGTCAGGAAACCTCAAAGGAGGATGAACCGAGCACTTAAAAGATATTGTTAAGGAAGAACTGCAGAAATTGCTTGATGCAGGATTCATCTATCCCATTTCTGAGAGTGAATGGGTCTCTCCTTTGGTGCTAGTGCCAAAGAAAAATGGTAAATGGAGAATTTGTGTTGACTATCAGGGATTGAGAAAAGCCACTAAAAAGGACCACTTTCCTTTACCTTTCCATTGATGCCTCGAAAATCGCTGCAACAACATCGGGGAAAACCACCCGGTCCGGACCTTAATGCAGCTCCTTTTCCGTTCGGTGAGATGGCTCCGACTGGAAATAACGGGACCAGTTTCCCAATGATGAATAAAAAGGGGATGGATAAATGAGTGGTTTTCTAATAAAATGGTAGTGGATGAATGATTTAATCTAAAAGTAAAAATATGAATAACTATCCTATCCCGGGAAATTCTTGTTTTTAGTGTAACGTTTGATAATCTTTATCCACAAACAAGCATATAGATGACTCTATTGGGTAAACAAAGACATTCATTCATATAATAATTACTTTTTTCAAATAGTTGAACAAAGTAATCAATAAATCATTATTACACTTATCCTTTATATATCACTGATACATATATGACTAAAAAAATAACATTCCTTAAACATCCAATAGTGAAAAATATAAAGAGTGTTGTTGAGAACACATACATATATCCAATGATAACAAGAGTAATAAAATGACAATTCACATAAAAGAATGAAACAAGATCATAGATAATAGTACCATATGTGCTGTAAATCATTCTCGATATCAATCGCATTCGAATTCCTTTTTCCAACTTAGAGATACTTTCACATCAAGGGAATAGTGCACATCCCATAAAATCTTTCTTTGTTAGAATTTGGAATATTGGCCCAGTCTTTATAAAAAATATACTAGAAGCATAATAGTACAACTTCCAGGTTTGAGTCTTATACAAAAACTGAGGACCCTTTCTAAATGCATGAAAGGGTATATAAATACTAATTAAATTAACTGACTACAAAAATAAAATGCTATTTAATTGGTACAACTAAATCTTGAATATCTTCTCCACAACAGGTTTGTTGGTAGTCGATAGCATGATTCATTGTTTCGGCTATTCTTCCTTTGATTTGAGTTGGCAGATTGCAAGCATCGATTCCAATTCTGGAGGGTGGCTAAGACAAGAATGGAGTTGAAATGAGTATGTGGCATCATCTATTTCAGGAATGATACAACCAATCGCATCGGTTAAACACTTGAGGGATGCCGTTTGACTATATGGTTTTACTAAGAAAAACCAATAGGTATCCCAAGTTAAACTTTGGATGCCAGAGATTAATCTTCCATTCTTGTCCAACTCTTGATTGCATGCTTGCTCCAATGTCTTAGCTGACAGCAATTTACCTGGGGTACATTGTGAAATCATGTTAGACAGATAAAGAGTGTTATTGATTAACTCAATTAAGTTACTTGTAGATAATCTACATCTAGAAACCTCTCTCTCTACTTTCATCAGCTGTGATTGCCATTCTAAGAACAGGATCTCCTTGTGTGATTCAAGGATATTGGGTAGATTTGTTGCCTTCCCCTCATTGGTGTCTTGCCAAGCAAGAAAATTTGTCAAAGTCTCGTCGGCCTGTTCCAAATATTGCCTAGCATCAACTCATTTTTCAACTATCGATGTCGTTATATCACAAAGGGGCTCAACCAGAGAAATGTTATGACATAACAACCTTAACTGTGTCACCAATGCCTTGTTAATTTGTAGTGCTTTGAATCTGAAATTGGTAGGTTGTGGAAGACTCTTGAACTTCTCTACTTGAAGTGACAGCTGAGCAATTTGCTCATCTTTCGTTTTCATCATTAGTTCATTCATCGTCTTTAACCTGGCCAATGCTTCTGATAATTCTTTCTTCTTTTTTATTGCGCTTGAGTATATTCTCTGTTTCTCTTCAAGAAATTGCTTATTCAATTAATTGTTTAATTGTTGCTGTGTTGATAGTTGCTGTTCCAACTGTTCAATTTTCTATTGTGCTTTGGACACCCGTGTTTGCAACAAAACAATTGCTTGGTACTTTTCTTTAAGTAGATTACTCACTTCCGATGCCTTTTCCATAGTGGTTGCTGAATAAGCTTCGACATACTGAGAAAGCTTCGTTAGGTCATCGGAAGGGTCAAACTCTTCTTTCCACACTACATTAGCTGTCTCTATTTGCTCTGGAAATAGGGAAGGTTGATCAAGTCTTCTCCTTTTCCACTGTCTTTTCACTACAGCCCTGTGTTTTGGATTGTAAAAGACATCTAATGGAGGTGTGTCCTCCACCTACAAAATAATTTGATCGGACGGATCTTTTGGAATTATTTCTAAATCTGTGCTAGGGGGTAGGCCGCTGGTTCCTTCATTCAGAACCTTTGTTGACGCTGTATCTTGTCCATCTGTTACTTTGGGTATATTGGCACCTTTTGGACCTTCCAGATTGCTTATAATGGAGTCAAATTGCAGTCGTTCTTGGAGTAGTTTAGGATCAATCTGGGTATCTACATTGATATTTTTGCTGCCCTTTTTCCTTCTCTTTCTCCTATTCTTTTTCTTGCTCTTTCTCTTTTTCTTTCTCTAGAATCCTTGATACAGCAGGAGTTTTGTCAATGAGTTGGTATTTAGTCTCACTTGATTGTGTTGTTGGGGAAGTAGCTAATAAGTCCAGAGGTAGAGTTTGCAACCTCTGTTCTCTGAGCTTATTGAATTCTACTAGCCATTCATTGTTATATCTCATTTTGGCCAGTGCTTGTGCCTGGAATAATGACTCTGCCGATGAAAACAAGTCATCAAAATGATTTTCCTTATGATCAAACCTTGTAAGTTTAGCATGTTCAAGCACATTATAGACAACTTTCCTTGGATCAAATCGCCTATTAGGAATGGTTGCACGGTTGAGCATGTTTATTTTCTCTGCTTCCTTCTCCGCATGATTGTGGTCGTGCAAAGTATAAACACCGCATCTCAAAGGAAAAGTAGGCCAAGCCTGCTTTTTTGAAATCCTAAGAGTCTTGGATGTTCCTGCGGTCGTAATTTGATAGGCTAATTCTCGGGCTAATAGCTTGTCAGGTATGTACAGAGGAAGGACATGAGGTCTTGCAAGGCTACCAAAAACCCTTATGTATGTGAACATATCCTCCCCAAACTAGTTTCCTAGAGCGGTTAGGTCAATCTCTGCTTCTGAAGAAATCTTTGGGGTAGGCTTATCAAAAATGGCATAGTAAATAGGCAACATAAAACTATTACAGATTTGATACAGGTGGTTCTTATAGTGCGCTTTTCACAGCTTTTGGTGATAAATGTGAATTGGCATGGGGTCTTGTGGAGTCCATCTCCACCCCAGTACAGGAAATCTAGAGTTGAAACAAAGAGTATCTAAAATATAAGCACTAAACTAAAACGGAGGAATAGACCTATCTGTCACGCAAGTTTTATTTCTAAACTCAAGAATTGCAGTGGCTAATTTATCTGACAATATATTTCCCCAATCCATTATCTCACTATTAACTGTCGCTTCCATTAAAGGAACCATTTCAATAGTGAATTTTGCAGAATCATGAAATCCCCAAATTCTACAGATCATTGCCCTGGCGTAACAATAAGGAGAACATAATGAATCTACATAGTACTTACCTGAAGATTCATGTTTGTGCCTTGCGGGGTTCTGTCTCCATTGCTGAATTGGGGCCGACTCAGTTTCATTCTCACTTGTGAACTTCTCAAGAAATGCTTTATTGTATTTCTTTTGAGGTTCAAGCAAGTGATACATTTTCCTTAAATCATCAGGTTGGAATGAGCCGAAGACTCTTCCGTTGACTGTGAAAAATGTCCTGTTCAAGACAGGGGTTTCCTCTACTGCCCATCGCACTACATCTGTATATGGAAGAATTTTTTAACGAGCTGCTATTCAGTGTAGATATGAGTCAGCTAAATCCTTCAGGGAAGCCTTTGATTTTCTAGCTGAATCTACGGTAGCTTTCACTGATACTGTTTCAGGCTCTTCTGCTTCAATTATATTATATATGCTTTGCCAACTTGTGTTTCCAAGGCCAAGAAATGTAGCGTCTGAAATCAATCCCTTCTTGCTTGGTCCTGGATCAGTGGTGGATTTCCCTATTATTGCAGGAGTTGATGCTACCGCAAATCTCTTGGATTTCTTTCCCATTTGGCTTGAATTGTTGTTTTGGCAGAGCTCTGAGAAAGGAATAAAATGAACGTAATATAGAGAATAGGTGGTGTGAGCCAATATGAAAGAGTTATATCAATTAACGAATAACGAAATATTAAAATAATACTGCCACAGATACAATCTCAGGGGAGATCTCAGCATAACTGCTTCATTAGTTGGTTGCTTACCTGTCAATCATTTTAAATACCCATCATATCGTTTATATGTCGAATGATTCATTCAAGTGTGGCTTGAGTTTTTGGCGGATAATCACAAGTAAATCGCTATCGGAAACAGGAAGGCTTTTAATAATAATCTAAAATAATGCATGCAAGCCTTTTCAATCTATTTTGAAACTGGCGCCTTGCTTTATTGGATCGAAATCAGAGATGTGCTCGGGTCGTAATATTTATGTTATTGCAAAATCCCCGATCCCTGATGGTGATACACCTTATCGCATCGAGAGATTTTAAAGGTGTCTTAACATGTGGTGCGTTACATCCCCCGATTTCTGATAGCGATATCGCATCGGAGAAATAGCGAGAGGGCCTTTTGTTATATTTGCTTGCCTTTCCCGATAACCGATAGTTATTCACTTTTTGGATCAGGGTAAATCAATGGGCCTTTGCATTATGTTTTCCTTGTTGTTGCGATATGCGATCTTGCGATTTCTTTATCGCAATAATAAAGAATTATATATTTATTTCATAAGACGGATTTTATATTTGTTCAAAAGGTTTATAATATATCGTTTCCTTTGGACCTTTTGATGAAGGATGAGTTGATACCAATTTTATTCACACATCTATGTTTAAAAGGGACCCATTTCATATTATAGTTAAAAAGAAAAATTTTATGAAATGGGGGGTTGTTGTACAGCACAACAATTGGCGATTCACTGGGAAAAACAGTTATCTCTGAAAAATGTTGAAATACTTAAACTTTCTTTATATAGAAATCTTATCTAAGAGGAGAATTCTAATGTAACTAGCTATACATAAATTCTGAATCTAATAATAGCTATTTTTGTTATTTTCTTCTCTTGTTAAAATTAAATATATTCTAAGTTTTAAACTAGCCTTAATTGGTTGATAATGATAAAACAAAGAACCTTTCCAACTTAACTTTATAATGACTCCTTTGTCATAGGTAGAACTTCTGCTGCCAGCAAACATTTATAGTCTCGACGGGGATATCTTTTAACCATTTAATCGTCCATTATCCCATCCATTTTAGAGTATAATTAAAAGAATGAATCCAAAAATATGCCTTCATATTTTGTATCTCTTTTTCTTTTTTCATATTTTGAAAGATAAAAATCCATTGTCCTGGTTTGGTGGCTAGCTATTTGACAATGCCATTCACTGGTTGTAATTTAATTGAACAAGCTGGCTTGTGATGAGACTAATTGTCTTATAATTATAAGCCATTACCCTGTTTTGGTATGCAGCATTGGTAATGTCAGTTGAACTATTCCCCAATGATCATGGTAAGCAGGCTTGTAATAAGACCCCTTATATTTTATATCAAATATATTTTAGAATTACACTCTGAGTAATCATAAACTTTGATGAATGGGATGAAAAATTTTCTCCTTAAGAGAGCACGGATGACAGGGTAAGAGTTGAAGATGCTAAGATTGAATCAGTTTCTATTTTTATATTGATAACCATTTTTAGCCATTTGAAAACATTAAAATGATTTACAGTACTTCTAAATCTTGAGAAGATTTCACAAAAATAAAATGGGGTTTCAGAATCTAAATATAGCTAATTTCCTAGAAATTTTCCTTTTGTTTAAGGTTTCCATTTTAAAAGTAAATATCAAAACTATTTCTTTTGAGCAACGTTTTCAATATAGCAAAGGCCAATGGAATATATCTTACAACTTTATTTTCCAATAATCCTAAAAACTATGAACACAAATTTTCCTGAAAATTGAATATTTACAAAAGGAGAAGGGGTTACCTCCTCAATTGAAGAATTTTTTCAAGATAAGGCCATTAACAAGAAGAGAATCTCTCTTACCTGATAGATCTTACAATATGAAAGTAGAATGGCCTATCTTCTCGTTGATTTGAAATGGTCCGAGCCACATTTTCTGGAACTTAGTGTGTTTTCCTTTATCCTCATGGGCTTTGTCCCATTTCAGAACTAGATCACCAACTTGTAATTTTTTTGAACTGGATGAAGTTGAATCAAAAGATGACTTGATAATTTACTGATGTTTTGCATGTATAATTCTAGCCTTTTCCCTTTCTTCTTCTAATTTTAAAATTTGATCATGTCTTAGTTGAATAGAAGATGAGGTACTTTCTTCAATAAACTGCACTAAGGCTAGAGATCGAAGTAATAAGTTGGTTGGTAGGATTGCTTCCTTCCCATATACAAGATTAAATGGAGAAGTACCTATGGAAGCCTTCTGTGTTATTATGTCAGCCCATAGTGCAAATATCAAATATTTATGCCAGTTTTTATGATTCTGCTCAATAGTTCGCTTAATGATTTGACGAGATTTTTATTGGTGGATTCTGCTAAACCATTACCTTGGGGATGGTAATTCGTAGAATATTTCAATTTAAACCCTCTTTTGATAGCGAACTCAAACATAGAATTTCCAGAAAAATAAGATGCATTATCGAAAACAAGAGTGTTTGGGACACCAAACCTGGTAATAATGAATTGATCTATGAACTCTATAATTACTTCAGAGTTTGTTGTCTTCAGAGGAATTGCTTCAACCCACTTAGTAAAGTAATCAGTAGCAGTAAGGATATACTTATGTTGTTTGGATGACTATGGAGTGATTTCCCCAGTGATATCCAATCCCCATTGCTCGAAAGGTTGTTTAATGTTGACTGGTTGCAAAGGGAAAACTGGTTTTCTTTGTCTTCCACTGGAGATTTGACAACTTCGGCATTTCCTTACGTATTCGTGAGTATCTCTGAACAGGGTGGGCCAATAATATCCAGCATGAATGATTTTGTGGGCTGTTGTATCAGCTCCAAAAAGTCCTCCTACTGGTCCGTCATGTAGCTCCTGCAAAACTTTTTGCACTTCAGGTTTTTCTAGGCATCTTAATAAAATGGAATCATAATTCCGCCTAAAAAGTACATCATCTACAATTATGAAGTTTTTCTCTTTTAAGCTAATGGCATGTTTGTTTTTATAGGAAAGATTAGAAGGTGCCTATCCATTTTTTAAATAAAAATTCAAATCTGCATATTGTGATTGAGGATCTGTGATACTTATCTGATTGATTTCTTTAGTGTGTTTTGTACCTTCTGATTCTTGAATATTGGATGCCCCTGCTAATAACCTGCAAAAACCTTGGCCTCTGACAATCTTTGCTCGCTTGATTTCTAAGTCATATTCTTGTAATGCTGTGACCCAATTTGCCCTTTTTTATCCTAATTCCCTTTGAATTAGTAATTGTCTTACTGCTGAAAAAGGAACTATAACTTTTGTGTGAGATTTTAAAAGGAAAGGTCTGTAGTGTTTGATAGCTTTGTACACAGCAAAGGATTTCTTTTCAACTTCTGAATAGTTAAGTTCAGCACCTTGAAGATTTGAACTGTAAAATGAAATTGGTACCTCCAAGTTTTGATCATTAATCTGAGTCAATATTGTTGCATAAGACGAGATGGATGCAAGAGTATACAATATGAAATGATTTGAAAAATTGGGAGTGCTTAAAGCAGAGGCGTTAACTATTGATTGTTTGATAGAATCAAATTCCTCTTTTTCTGCAGATCCCCATCTAAACAATGATTTTTTCTTAATCATTGTTTTCAATGGTAAAATAATCTGGGAAAAATCTTGAACGAATCTTTTAAAAATGTTTATTTGACCCAAAAATGATTGCATGGATTTTTGTTATGAGGGAATGGAATATTGGAAATCTCTTTAATTCTATCTGGATCAATATAAATACCATCTTTGGAAACAATGAAGCCCAAGAGCTTTCCTTGATTAAGAGAAAAAAAGGACCATTTTGGATTGAGCGAGATACCATACCTTCTGCAACATTCAAATATTTGCTTTAAATCATGTAAATGATTAGACCGTTTCTTGGAAAATACAGTAATATCATCTAAATAGATAACTACTCTTTTATTGATCAATCCTTTGAATTCTATATCCATTGCTCTTTGGAATGTAGCTCCTACATTAATAAGTCCAAAAGGTATTTTTTGGTAAGCATAAGTTCCCCATTTAGTTTTGAAGGTAGTTTCAAGCCAATCATCAGGATGGACCAAAATCTGGTTATACCCTGAAAAACCATCTAAAAAGGACATTAACTCAGAACCAGCTACTGAATGGAATATCTGCTCCATGGTAGGTAAAGGGAAGTTATCCTTTTGGCTTGCTTTATTAAGATTTCTGAAATCTATGCAAATTCTGATGTCACCAGTTTTCTTTCTAACAGGCATCATATTGGAGACCTAGTTTGAATGTCGGACAGGAAAAATGATCTTAGCCTTCAAGAGTTTATTTAGTTTGCTTTTTATTTGACTCTCTAGGTTAGGATGGATTTTCCTTAACTTCTGTTGGACTGGTTTTTGTTCAGAAAGCATTGGAATAGTATGTTGAATGATCGATGCACCGTATGTTTTCAAATCATCATATTTTCAAGCGAAGACATATTTATTTTTTCGTAATAACCTAATGAATGTTGTTATTTCTTCCAAATAAAGTCCTAATCCCAAATTGATGTTTTGAGGGTTTTCCTCAGTACCTAGGTTTATCAATTCAAATATTAAAGTGGAACTTTGGAGCTTTGAATTGGTCACCTGTTTAAACCTGTCTTTAATATCATAAAGATCTTCTAGCTTAACCACTGGTTTTGGTATTGAGTTTTATTCTTGATTTTCCTTCATTTGAAGGTCATGATCACTTTAATCAATGATTTGATCATCGTAAGACTTGTCGGAAGTCAAGAAATTTAAAATGTCTTCGTCATGATTGAACACTCGCCAATTGGTGACATTGTCGGGAATTGATGGTATAAAAATTAACTCTACTGAAAATCTGTCTGGGTTGTAATCTTCGGAAGGTAGGACTTTAGAAGCAACATTAGCTAGCAAGTCTACTACTGCATTCTGGGATCTAGGGATAGGAGAAATATTGAATGCTAAAAATTGAGATATGAGTTCCTGCACCAAAGACTGATTGTGTTTGAGATGACTATAAAAACAATGAATTGTATTTCTAATTTGTTTTATGACAATTTCTGAATCACAAAACACTTTCAAATATTGAACTTTAAGACCAATAGCTTTATATAGTCCTTGAACTAAGGCCTCATATTCAACTGTATTATTTGTGCATTCAAATTCCAATCTACATGATAACATAATTTTTTCTCCTTCAAGGCTAACTAAAATACGCCCTTCTCCTGCACCTTCACTAGATTTAGACCCATGAAAGTATAGTGACCAAAATAAAGAATTATCAACAATTTTATTTACAGTTTTCTCAGCAATATTGACACATCTTGATCTATCGGTTTGTGAAAAATTTTCAATTTGGGATGTGAAATTATTTACTGAGAAAGGAGATGGTTGGGCAGTGAAATTGCCAAAGAATGATTCAGAAGAGTAATTCCCCAAAATATTGTTATTAAATGCTATTGGTTGATTCTCCTGTTCAAATTCAGTGACAATATGGGTCATATGTTTCTCCTGATCGATTTTGATTTGATTTGGATTTCGTTTATAGGGTAGCCACATATGGGACCAATCGGTAGAAATATAACCGTGGAGTTTCTCAAACCAATCCCTACTCAAGATTAAACCATAAAATTCAGGTATATCAGCAATTAAAATATCAATTCTCTAAACCACTCGTGGATCAGCTGATAACCTGATAGTTACGGAGTTGATTTCCCCTAAAACCTGGACCTTGGTCCTATCCAACTGTACAATATGAATTGCAGACTTTTGGGGTTCAATGTTCAGTTTGGAACAAACTGAAGCTGGCATTATGTTAGAGGATGCCCCTGAGTCAATCAAACAATTGTGTAGATTTCGATTATAGATCTCATAGGTCAAGAGAAAAGGGGGAGTATGGGAATTTGATCTGTCTCCGATTAAAACTGTATCAGTAGCTTCAACTCTACCAGAAGGTGGTTGACCTGAACCATTTGCAGCTTTGGAGATCACAACATTAGGAAGAGGTGAAGAAGGTACTGAATTTAGTTCCTTAAGAAGTAATTTCTGCTGATGTTTGAGTTTGCTAAGTTCAAACATAGTAATGTTTGCCTTTGTCTTCTTCATATCATCAATAATATTGTAATCCATTGAATCCGATACTACCAACGTCTTAGATGTTGAAGGTATATTTGAGGATGATGGTTTATTTTTGGATGTTGTTGCTGCCGATTTCTTTGTGGGAACCTTTTCTTTTGTAGTAGTGGTACCTATAGTCCTTTTCTTTGAAATTGACTGAACGAGTTCAGGAGTACCTTTACTCCTCGTAGTCACCGGGAAAGCTTCTTGTTCATTTTCTGTATCGGAGTTGGGTTAAATGAAATCCCACATTCCATGGCATTCGACAGCCTCCTCTTCTTCGGGTTCGTTGGATGGTAGGACTGTTTCATCTTCTTCTTCCTCTTCAGGATCTAAGTCTGCATTAGATATAACATTTGGTGGTTTTGATCAGGTTTCTTAAAATTTCTAAATGGCCTCTTTGTTGAAGTTTCTGCTACTTGTTTTTTGATTTCAACCATTTCATTTGACATTGTTTTTAGGACCTTTTGAAGACCCTCCATATCATATGGATCTTTACGGGTTTTCTTCTTTGAATCATCTTTAAAAGAAATGTTTTTTGGATTTTCTATCTTCAAGAGCAGCTTTCTTTTCTAAAGCAATAATGTGTTTCTCTACAGCAAGCACTTCTTTCATGTTTTCAGCTAAAGTTGGTTTTGCAGCTCTATCCACAAAAATGGCTCTATTTGAAGGTAGGGCTATTATATACCATTCGCTTCTGATCTAATCACTTGGCTCAGAGTCGGTTGGAATATTATTCAAGAGTTTATTGAATCGGGAGTTGAATTCCTTAATAGGTTCTCTAGATTCTATCCTAAGATTCGAAAGATCATTGATTATTGTCGCTAAAGATCTATCATCACCATACTTAGTGAGAAACTATTCTTGAAAAATGTTCCAGCTGGTAATGGATCCAGAGGGTAGGGAAAAATACCAAGACCCAGCTGATCCTTATAAAGTATAAGGGAAAAGCCTAACAACAACATCCTCCTCTCTTGCTCCTTTTAGATTAACTGATAAAATGAAATTGCTAATAAGTTCTTCGGCTAATGTTCCAGCATCTGGATTAAATTTTGGCAACCATTTCTCGGGATAATCTGGTAATGGATGTAATGATGCATGCATAGTGACTACACTAGGACTATACCATGGATTCTGAGCCATCGTAGAACTAATAACAATTGATATTGCTGATGAAATTCCAAGTTTTTGGGGAGGAGTTGGTATTGAAGATTGAATAGGTTGGGATGATGAAGTTGGTGATCCCTGCTAAAAAACAATGTGTAATGGAGGAGTGGATGGTTGACTTCGCACTGGAGAAGACGAAATGGAGGATGATGAAGAAAATGTCTCACTCTCCGATCCTTTAGTGTTTTTTTTATACTTTTTCCTTTTCGGTAAAGGCAACTCAGTAGGTTCAATACCGAGCTTTCCACTTTGAAGTCTGGTGAGAGGGTGAGGTAGATTGAATTGCGAAGTCTCACTGCCTTGAGATACTTCATATTTCTGTGGTGATATTGAAAAGCCTTGAAGTTTCTGGATGAGAGACTGAACTTCAGGAGACTTAGGATTTAATTGATCTGGAGTATGATGGGATTGAGCAGTGGTAGTTGACTCTTATTCTTCTCGTTTGAATACTAGTGTTCCAGAATGCAAACGGGAGGTCCGAGGTGAGGTGGAGGGAGATTTACTCTCAGAATGGTCTATAGGTTTTGATTTACTCGACATTCATAGTTCTTGCCCTCCTTCTAGCGCCAAAAATGTTGATGCCTCAAAAATCACTGCAACAACATCAGGGAAAACCACCCGGTTCGGACCTTAATGCAACTCCTTTTCTGTTTGGTGTGGTGGCTCCGACTAGAAATAATGGGACCAGTTTCCCAATGATGAATAAAAAGGGGATGGATAAATGAGAGGTTTTCTAATAAAATGGTAATGGATGAATGATTTAATCTTAAAGTAAAAATATGAATAACTATCCTATCCTGGGAAATTATTGTTTTTAGTGTAACGTTTGATAATCTTTATCCACAAACAAGCACATAGATGACTCTGTTTGGTAAACAAAGACATTAATTCATATAATAATTACTTTGTTCAAATAGTTGAACAAAGTAGTCAATAAATCATTATTACACTTATCCTTTATATATCACTGATACATATATGACTAAAAGAATAACATTCCTTAAACATCCAATAGTGAAAAATATAAGGAGTGTTGTTGAAAACACATACATATATCCAATGATAGTAAGAGTAATCAAATGACAATTCACATAAAAGAATGAAACAAGGTCATAGATAATAGTACCATATGTGTTGTAAATCATTCCCGATACCAATCGCATTTGAATTCCTTTTTCCAACTTAGAGATACTTTCACATCAAGGCAATAGTGCACATCCCATAAAAGCTTTCTTCGTTAGAATTTGGAATACTGGCCTAGTATTTATAAAAAATATACTAGAAGCACAATAGTGCAACTTCCAGGTTTGAGTCTTATACAAAAACTGAGGACCCTTTCTAAATGCATGAAAGGGTATATAAATACTAATTAAATTAACTAACTACAAAAATAAAATGCTATTTAATTGGTACAACTAAATCTTGAATATCTTCTCCACAGCAGGTTTGTTGGTAGTGGGCAGCATGATTCATTGTTTTGGTTGTTCTCCCTTTGATTTGAGTTGGCAGATTGCAAGCTGAGTATGTGGCATCATGTATTTCGGGAATGATACAACTGATCTCATCGGTTAAACACTTGAGGGCATCCCTTTGACTGTATGGTTTTACAAATAAAAACCAATAGGTATCCCAAGTTAAACTTTGGACACCAGCGATTAATCTTCCATTCTTCTCCAACTCTTGATTGCATGCTTGCTCCAATGTCTTAGCTGACAGCAATTTACCTGGGGTACATTGTGAAATCATGTTAGATAGATAAAGAGTGTTATTGATTAACTCAATTAAGTTACTTGTAGATAATCTACATCTAGAAACCTCTCTCTCAGCTTTCATCAGCTGTGACTTCCATTCTAAGAATAGGATGTCCTTGTGTGATTCTAGGATTTTGGGTAGATTTGCTGCCCGCCCCTCATTGGTGTCTTTCCAAGCAAGAAAATTTGTCAGAGTCTCATCGGCCTGTTCCAAATCTTGCCTAGCATCAGCTGATTTGTCAACTATTGATGCTGTTATATCAAAAAGGGGCTCAACCAGAGAAATGTTATGAAATAACAACCTTAATTGTGTCACCAATGCCTTGTTAATTTGTAGCGCTTTGGATCTGAAATCGGTAGGTTGTGGAAGACTCTTGAACTTCTCTACTTGAAGTGACAGCTAAGCGATTTTCTCATCTTTCGTTTTCATCATTAGTTCATTCATCGTCTTTAACTTGACCAATGCTTCTCATAATTCTTTCTTCTTTTGCATTGCGCTTGAGTCTATTCTCTGTTTCTCTTCAAGCAATTGCTTATTCAATTGATTGTTTAATTGCTGCTGTGTTGATAATTACTATTCCAACTGTTCAATTTTTTGTTGTGCTTCAGACACATATGTTTGCAAAAAAACAATTGCTTGGTCCTTTTATTTAAGTAGATTACTCACTTCCGATGCCTTGTCCATAGTGGCTGCCGAATAAGCTCCGGCATACTGAGAAAGCTTCGTTAGGTCATCGGAAGGGTCAAACTATTCTTTCCACACTACATTAGCTGTCTCTGTTTGCTCTGGAAATAGGGAAGGTTGATCAAGTCTTCTCCTTTTTCGTTGTCTTTTCACTACAGCCCTATGTTTTGGACTATAAAAGACATCTAATGGAGGTATGTCCTCCACCTGCAAAATAATTTGATTAGAGTGATCTTTTGGAATTATTTCTAAATCCGTGCTAGGGGGTAGGCCACTGGTTCCTTCATTTGGAACCTTTGTTGACACTGTATCTTGTCCATCTGTTACTTTAAATGTATTGGCACCTTTTGGACCTTCCAGATTGCTTATAATGGAGTCAAATTGCTGCCATTCTTGGAGTAGTTTAGGATCAATCGGGGTATCCATATTGATATTTTCCCTGCCCTTTCTCCTGCTCTTTCTCCTGCTCTTTCTCCTGTTCTTTTTCTTGCTCTTTCTCATGTTCTTTCTCTTTTTCTTTCTCGAGAATCTTTAATACAACAGGACTTTTGTCAATGAGTTTTTGTTCAGGCTCACTTGATTGTGTTGTCGGGGTAGTAGCTAATATGTCTAGAGGTATAGTTTGCAACCTTTGTTCTCTGAGCTTATTGAATTCTGCTAGCCCTTCATCGTTATATCTCATTTTGGCCAGTGCTTGTACCTGGAATAATGACTCTACCGAAGAAAACAAGTCATTAAAATCATCTTCCTTATAATCAAACTTTGTAATTTTAGCCTGTTCAAGCACATTATAGACAACTTTCCTTGGATCGAATCGCCTATTAGGAATGGCTGCAAGGTTGAGCATGTTTATTTTCTCTACTTCCTTCTCCGCATGCTTGTAGTCATGCAAATTATAAACACCACATCTCAAAGGAAATGTAGGCCAAGCCTGCTTTTTTGAAATCCTAAGGGTCTTGGATGTTCCCGCAGTCGTAATTTGATAGGCTAATTCTCGGGCTAACAGCTTGTCAGGTATGTACAGAGGAAGGACATGAGGTCTTGCAAGGCTACCAAAAACCCTTATGTATGTGAACTTATCCTCCCCAAACCAGTTTCCTAGAGCGGTTAGGTTAATCTCTGCTTCTGAAGAAATATTTGGGGCAGTCTTATTAAAAATGGCATGGTAAATAGGCAACATAAAACCATTAAATATTTTGTACAGGTGGTCCTTATAGTGTGCTTTCCACAACTTTTGGTGATAAATGTGAATTGACATGGGGTCTTGTGGAGTCTATCTCCACCCCGATACAGGAAATTCAGAGTTGAAGCAAAGAGTATCTAAAATATAAGCACTAAAATAAAATGGAGGAATAGACCTATCGGTCACGCGAGTTTTATTTCTAAACTCAAGAATTGCAGTGGCTAATTTATCTGACAATATATTTCCCCAATCCATTATCTCACTGTTAACTGCCGCTTCCATTAAAGGAACCATTTCAATAGTGAATTTTTTAGAATCATGTAATCCCAAAATTCTACACATCATTGCCCCGGCGTAACAGTAAGGAGAACATAATGAATCTATAGAGTAGTTACCTAAAGATTCATGTTTGTGCCTTGCGGGGTTCTGTCTCCATTCCCGAATTAGGGTCGATTCAGTTTCATTCTCACTTGTGAACTTCTCAAGAAATGCTTTATTGTATTTCTTTTGAGGTTCAGGGAAGTGATACATTTTCCTTAAATCATCAGGTTGGAATGAGCCGAAGACTCTTCCGTCGACTGTGCAAAATGTTCTTTTCAAAACAGCGATTTCCTCTACTGCCCATCGCACTACATCTGTATATGGAAGAATTTTTTCACGAGCTGCTATTCGGTGTAGATATGAGTCAGCTAAATCCTTTAGGGAGGCCTTTGATTTTCTAATTGAATCTGCAGTAGCTTGAACTGATACTATTTCAGGCTCTTCTGCTTCAATTAAATTATATATGCTTTGTTAACTTGTGTTTCCAAGGCCAAGACACGTAGCGTCTGAAATCAATCACTTCTTGTTTGGTCCTGGATCAATGGTGGATTGCCCTGTTACTGCGAGAGTTGATGCTACCACAAAT
Organism: Pinus taeda; assembly: GCA_000404065.3. Lineage (NCBI taxonomy): Eukaryota > Viridiplantae > Streptophyta > Pinopsida > Pinales > Pinaceae > Pinus > Pinus taeda. The sequence continues at coordinate 341,790 of APFE031230064.1, forward strand.
CTCTTGGATTTCTTTCCCATTTGGCTTGAACTTGTTGTTTCAGTAGAGCTCTGCGCAAGGAATAAAATGAATTTAATACAGAGAATAGGTGATGTGAGCCAATATGAAAGAGTTATATCAATTAACGAATAATGAAAGATTAAAATAACACTGCCGCAGATACAATCTCAAGGGAGATCTTGGCATAACTGCTTCATTAATTGGCTGCTTGTCCTATCAACCATTTTAAATACCCATCATATCGTTCATATGCCGAATGATTCATTCAAGCGTGGCTTGAGTTTTTTGGCGAATAATCACAAGTAAATCGCTATCCGGAATGGGAAGGCTCTTAATAATAATCTAAAATAATGCATGCAAGCCTTTTTAATCTATTTTGAAACTCACACCTTGCTTTATCAGATCACAATCGGAGATGTGCTCAGGTCATAATATTTATGTTATTGCAAAATCCCTGATCCCAGATGGTGATACACCTTATTGCATCGGGAGATTTTAAAGGTGTCTTAACATGTGGTGTGTTACATCCCCCGATTGCCGACAACGATATCACATCGGAGAAATAGTGGGAGGGCCTTTTGTTATATGTGCCTGCCTTTCCCGATAATCGATAGTTATTCACTTTTTGGATCGGGGTAAATCAATGGGTCTTTGCATTATGTTTTCCTTGTTGTTGCGATATGCGATCTGGCGATCGCTTTATCACAATAATAAAGAATTATATATTTATTTCATAAGACCGATTTCATATTTGTTCAAAAGGTTTATAATATATCGTTTCCTTTGGACCTTTTGATGAAGGATGAGTTGATACCAATTTTATTCACACATCTATGTTTAAAAGGGACCCATTTCATATTATAGTTAAAAAGAAAAATTTTATGAAATGGGGGGTTGTTGTACAGCACAACACTTTCATAGATCAAGTGTTAGACGGTCTGGCAGGGAAAAAGTTTTTCTCCTTCCTAGATGGGTTTATTGGGTACAATTAGATTCAAATTAGCTCGGAAGACCAAGATAAGACCACTTTCACTTGTTCTTGGGGTACCTTTACATACTGGGTCCTTCATTTTGGTTTGTGCAATGCTCCAGCCACTTTCCAAAGAGCGGTATTAAGTATATTTTCTGAACTGGTTGATGATGTAGTAGAAATATACATGGATTATTTTACTCCTTGTGGCTCTGACTTTCAGGAAGCCTTATCTAACCTAGGAAAAGTTATAGATAAGTCTATTGAGATGAACCTGTCCCTCAATCTGGAAAAATGTGAATTTTGATGACTAAATGGACCGTGTTAGGTCATGAAATATCTCAACAAGGACTACAGGTGGACCCCAACAAAATTTCCATCATCCAAAGGGTCCCACCTCCTCAAAAGGTGAGAGATGTGAGAAGTTTCTTGCGATTAGCCGAATATTATAGGAGATTCATTAAAGACTTCAAAAAGATAACCTCTCCATTGTTTGGCCTCTTAGGCAAAGATGTTGAGTTCATATGGTCAGAAAAGTGTCAAGAAGCCCTAGATACCTTGAAGAGCAAGCTAGTGACTGCCCCAATTCTCAGAGGCCCACACTGGGCCCTAACCTTTCACATTCACACAGATTCCTTGAACAAAGCGATAGGAGTAGCCTTAGGACAAATTGATGAAAATTTACCTTATGCCATATAATTTATAAGAAAAAACTTATCAAAGGCAGAGTTAAACTATACAGTGACTGAGAAGGAACTCCTAGTTGTCATGCATTCCTTAACAAGTTTATGGATCTAAAGGGGATAATCGAGGACCTGGGTGTTATGAAGATCACATTGAAGCTTGAAGCGAAGCTGGTTAAGAAAAGACCTTACCATCTCAATTTGAAGTATAAGGAGAAGGTCCACTTAGAGCTAGACAAGATGCTTGCGACATGCATCATTAAGCATGTGGAATAATTTGACTACGAAAGCCCAATGGTGGTACAGGACAAGAAGCAGAAGGACGAAACAAGGATATGTGTGGATCTAAGAAAGTTGAATGATGCTTGCGTACATGATCCTTTCCCGACTCCATTCACGGATGAAGTGTTGGACAATGTAGGTGGCCAGGAACCATATTTCTTCACTGATGGGTTCTTTGGGTACCATCAAATCATAATTGCATCGGAGGATATGAGTAAGACAACCTTCACGACTGAGTGGGGTTGTTTTCCGTACACTGTCATGCCTTTCAGATTGAAGAATGCACCTGTGATTTTCTTGCACATAGTTGTTGCGACGTTCAAGGAAATTATTCATAATTTCCTGGAAGTATACTTTGATGACTAGACTATGTTTGGGCTGGTAAAACACCATGTCACTAATTTACACTTGATGCTAGATACCTGTCGAAGATACCAGATCATTCTCAATCTGAAGAAGTGTCTATTTTGTGTTCCTTTTGGGACCTTATTGGGTCATGTGGTTTTCAGATAGGGACTGATGGTAGATCCCACAAAGATCACGGTGATACTAAACTTGGAAGCACTGAGGAGTGTGAATCAATTGCGCGCTACCCTAGGACACACAGGATATTACAGAAAGTTTTTCTAGTTCCTGGAAGTATCTTTGATGATTAGTCTACGTTTGGGCTGGTAAAACACCATGTCATTAATTTACACTTGATGCTAGATACTTGTCGAAGATACCAGATCATGCTCAATCTGAAGAAGTGTCTATTTTGTGTTCCTTTTGGGACCCTGTTGGGTCATGTGGTTTGTAGATAGGGACTGATGGTAGATCCCACGAAGATCACGGTGATACTAAACTTGGAAGCGCTGAGGAGTGTGAAGCAGTTGCGCGCTACCCTAGGACACACAGGATATTACACAAAGTTTGTCAAAGGCTATGCCCAGATCATCATGCCTATGGAGAAGCTATTGAAGAAGGATGTCACATTCTGCTGGAATGAGGACTGTAAGAAGGGCTTGGGTGTATTGAAAGAAAATATGGTCACTGCACTGATCCTAGTCTTTGCTGATTGGAAGAAGGAGTTTCATGTACATGTCGACACGTCATGTATAGCGCTGGGAGTCATACTGACATAGGCTTGCAAAGGAGACTTGGACCTTCCTTTCACATTTGCAAGCAGAAGGTTATCCAAGGCTAAGAAGAACTATTCCACCACCGAGTATGAAGGGCTAGCCATGGTATATGTGCTCCAGAAGTTTAGACACTATGTGCTGGGAGGCCATTTTAGGATGTGTATGAACCACTCCGCATTGAAGTACCTGGTCAATAAGCTTGTGTTGGGGGGGAGAATCTACAGGTGGTTGTTATTTTTCCAGGAGTATGAATTTGAAGTTACTGTGATACATGGACAAATGAACGCGGGACCAGACCATCTATCACACATTGAAATAGGGGAAGAGCCCACTAATTTGGAATAAGGATTGCCTGACGCGCAACTATTTGCAGTGCGCGTTGCTAATGGTCATTTTGAGGATATAATACACTTCCTGACAACAAGAACTACCCTGGAAGGATACACCGTCCAACAGAAAAAGGAGTTAGTGGTGCACCTAGAAGATTTTTCTTTCTTTGTTGGGTATCTGTACAAAATGGGGTCTGATGAGATATTACGATGATATGTACTATAGTATGAAAGAGGCAGCATCCTCACGGACACTCATGGGGGCACTGTGGGAGGACATTATACAGGGAGAGCAACTACGTAGAAGATTCTATGCACATGGTTGTGGTGGCCAACCCTCCATCAAGATTCAAAAGATTACTGCAAAGCGTGTGATGTGTGTCAAAGGACTAGAGACCATCGCGGAGGGATGAGATGCCTCCATATCCATAGATGATGTTACAACACTTTGAGAAATGGGCAATAGATTTTTTGGGCCCCATTCAGCCCCAAGGAAATATGGGAGTGAGCTACATTATTACTGTGACGATGTATTTGACTCATTAGACGAAGGCACAACCTATGAAGGATTGCATAGGTGTGACTGCTGCAAACTTAGTTTGTAGGTTTCTGTGGAGTGTTTTTTGAGAAGATGAAATCGGATGATCCACAGTGTTTTCCATTCTTTTTTCGATGTTTCGAGCCTATACCAAGACTCATCATCAGGACTTTCTTGTACAGAGAAAGGAAAAGCGAGAAATAAATAAGGTTAAGAAGGGTTATGGGTATAAGCCGACTTTTATTGTTTAATCATACTTACTTTATTTATTTAATATTAATGTTTTTATGTTATTATACTTATTTATCTATACATGTTGTTATTGCTTATTCTTTTGTGTTTATTAATGATTATATATTAATTTTATTTGTTTATTGTTTATTACTGTATTAATTCCATTACATTTAATCTAGTCTGTATATATTTTTTGAAATCAATTTTAAGAGTTTTTATTGTTTATTGCTGCAAAGTTCCTCTTTAGTTACATACGTTCGTGAATCATATAAGCATTATAAGTGAAATTCATACCCAATATAAAAAGATGCATAAACAGGAAATAACGACGCAGAAATTGTAGAATACTTCTCTTTATTGACAGTTTCAGACAATTATAGACTCGACCTTCCCTGTGCACTCAGCTGCAGGAGTCTGCGCACTTAGCTGCGGACTTCCACCCTAGGCCTCTGCGCACTCAGCTATAGAGCCTCTACCTAAGTTACAACCGAAGACTTAGACTTCTTGATCTAAAGTTATGACTCTCTTACATGTTCCATCCTTGATTATTCTAACTACTTAGAGAATAGTTATTTTTATAAAGTTTTCTAAAATAAGGGTGGACAACCCTATGACTCTTTAACGCTTATGCGCTCCAGGACCACAAAGTGCGGAGTCTTCCCACTTGGATTGCAAAATTTGACCAAAATATGGGATTTTAGCCCTAAAACTGTGATACCGTGCCCAACCAGCCCCCAACACAAACATCGTGACTTGCCCTCGAGTCACTCTGCAGGCATAGAGATCTTAGCACGAAGACTTCCCAATGCCATTGGGATGACCGCAACCTCGGCAATGCACTGAGCAATCACCTGCTGGACTTCTTTCACTCTCTGATTGGTGACTATCGTTGAGCTGCCACCCTGAATCTTCTGCTAAGTTGTCTACAGTGTCACGAGCTTTCCTTCAATGGAATCTATGATCATATATGCCTTGTCTATCCATGGATGTAGGTGCACTTTTAGGACCGCTTCTTTGTGCTGAGCGATATCCACCTATTCCTTAAGCACCTTTTCTGACTTCATCCGTGCGATCCTATGTGTAAGGGAAACTGTCTGCGTGGTCCCTTCGACCTCGTCATATCTTTGTTGTATCTTGCACACCTCTATATCCAGGTGCTCTACATTTAGGTCTTCCTGCAGGGTGTTTAGGACCATGAATGATTGTTCAAAAAGTCGCGTGCAGTCTTCTACTACACTGTCAAACACCACTATTTCTATTGTAATAGCAGTGGCATGTTGTTCCATCAATTCCAGTGGAGTTGAAGGCTGAAATCTCAACTGCAATTCTGTGATCTGCAAGTTCAGCTCCAGCTGAATCCTTCCCATCTCTATATGATCATCACGCACCCCTGTGGTAAACCTATGGACATGCGCCTTAACTAGTTCTTCTACCTAAATTTCCAACTCTGGGACCATTAGGCTAACTTCCTCCAATACCTATATGATTTTCTTATCCTATTCCACTACCTCATTGCGCTACAAGCCCAATTGCTCGATATTGATGCACTGCTTGCTCATCACCTACAGAGCATGACCCTCTCGGGCCTTAAGTTCTGGGGTGATTCCATCATGCAAGAGGTGGAGCATCTCTCAAGGGAGAGTGGCCATATTCAATCCCACCCATTTTAGGTTGCTGACCATGGGCTTGTCAGCCTCATTTTCTCTAGTAAGTGCCCCATCTGGCAGTAGTATCTCATTGGTCACCCTTGTGTGCAACATCTCCATGGCAGCTGAAGTGCCAATTGCGAGGCTGGTGGACACTGTGCCTGCCTGTGGAGTGTGAGCCTGCAACTCCTATAGCTCTATCTGCGAAGCCACTAATACCAATTGTTGTTATTCTTCGAATTGTTCGAAAGCCTCCATGGTGACATCCCTCACCGTTTCTCCAATATCATGCAAATTCCCCTCAGTGAGTGTGATTGGATCCAAGAATGTCTTTGAAGCCTTGGTTTTCTTCCGTGACACTACCTTCTCTTGTGGTCGTTGATGCTTGAGTTGGGTGGACATTGTCTGTGGGTCCACACCACCTTGTTCGGTCAACTCCTTTGTTTTTGCCTTAGCCCCAGGAAAAGGTTACTTCTTTCCTTCACGCTCTTCACCTACTGTCTCCTGTTGTTTTGCCAATTTCATGGCGTCACGCACTGCCTGGGCCTTAGCCTCTACTTCCCCTTTTTTGTGCTTCTCATCCAGCTGCACCATTCTGAACTTTGTTCCTTCCTTCTTATGTTGCACGATGGAATTGTTTGTTTCCACCGTGGAGCCTATTGCAGCATGCCACTCCGGTGGCCAAGGCTCAAGAACTGCAAAGATAACATCATTTCTTGGCAGATAAGGTAAGTTATGCCATGTCTTCTTGGGGTCCTTCCACGCACTGATAAAGACATTGTGGGAATCTTCTTTGAACTCTACAAAGCTCTGCAAACTAGAATATATTATGGGTGACAACTGCGGCTTGTGATTGATCCCCATCTAGATACTCATCTCCATCATGATCCAAAAGATCTTGCTTTCTTTTACACGCTGCACATCCCTGGTTTCCCACAGCGAAGCATACTTTGTTGCCTCTAGCAGGTCTAGCACGACTGAAGGGGATTTTTTGTCTCCTGGAAGCTACCATGCCACTAGAACAATTGACAGGAAGAGCCATGTGTAGTGGGACATCTTACTATGCTCTTGTGCCTCGCAACAGTTCGCAAGGAGCTCGCCACATAGATAATTCACCTAGTTGAGCTTGACTCCTTCAGTGCATTGGGCTACTAGTGAAATCATAGGCATGGGCACCTCATCCGTGCAACACTTCTGCATCACCTTCCCTACTAATATTTGTGTTGCTACCTTGATTGCAGGGTTGATAATGCTAAAGATGGCATATCCCCACTTCTTCTTCTTCTCCAACTTGAATTTCTTCTTCATAGCTTTCACGAGGGCCAAGTCACAACCTTTTCCTTTTGATATATTGGCTAGATCCTCCACTAAGTAAGGTAGCTGTGTGATCGAATGGATTAAGTGGGCTGTGATGGGAATGGGCTCCTCCAACCAAAAACACCCATCATGCACAGAGAAGAGCAGCTTCCTGATGACGAAGACGGTCAGTGGGGCACGGTGGTAATGCGGTACGTAGAGCAAGTTGAGTAGCCCGTCTTTCTCTACACCCTTGAGCCATGTCCGTGGCTCTAATTTGATCATTCCAACAGTTGTGTCAATCCATCGGTGCATTAACTCCTAAGTCACTAAATGCAGGAATTTCTCATGATCTGTGATGTCATAATACTCTAAATTTACTATAGGAACCTGCCCTAAGTGCAGCCCCTCAAAAACAATGTCATCCGAGAGAAAGGGAGTTTGCAAGGATCTCTTGATATCCTCTATGTCCTTTGGCACCTTGGCTTTGCCCTTGCACAGAGAAACATATTCTAGTAACCTAGTAATAGGGTCTGCACCCTGGGTTTCAACTGCCATTTCCAAATCCTCCTCATCTGCTAGGATTTCTTCAGATTCTTCCTCGTCAACCTCCAGATTAATGGCCTTCCCCTTTTCTTGCAAAGTTAGCTTGTTCCTCTGTGGGTTTCTTGTTGAGATTCACACCGGTAGCGTAGTTTGCTTATCCTTCTTTGGTCTTGGTGTCCTGGGTGATTTAGGGACTTCGACTACCACTTCAGCACTCTCTGGGGCAACTTCTACTACCTCAATTTCCTGTGTAGCTTCCTCGGGTGTCGACATAATTCTATTCAAGATATCCTGCGTCTCCTTCGACAATCTCTAAAACGCTGAACTTGCTCTCAAAGCCTCAAACTTCGCACGCTCCATACACACCTGATAGTGTAACAACTAAATTCTCAAAATGGCAAGTGTTTTTCACTGGAAAGCCACCTGTGATTTATAGGGCCTTTTGAATTCAAATCTGACCATTCCCCCCACATTTGGCCCATTAATGCTAGATTGGCAGTAGATATTCAAGAATATAATCCACAAATTTCACCTTAAATTCCTATCACCTGCTCCATTTGGCCATAATCTGACCACCAAATCATGAACAATGATTTTAACAGTCACTTTTTGATGGACATGTGTGTTATTTCCAAGAGTAGCACAAATGCCTTCGCGTTGTAATAGACCCTGTGACACTCCCCTGCTTCGTGCAGTCCTGCAATTGCGTAACTCCCCAACCCAAGAGCTGTAGTTTATAGTCCCACGCCTCCTTTCAGCTTCCTGGAGTGCTAATACTAAGCTACCTTCATTTAGTCACATGGTCAGATCACAGGTGTATGGATTCAAGTAACTACCATTCACCTTTCCTAGGAAGGGTTCTCCATTTAACTTGACCAACTGTACCGCTCCTCCATCAGTAATCTCCTTAATAACATAAGACCCTGACTAGTGCATCCTGAATTTTCTAGGGAATTTATCAAACTTACTATCATACCAAAAAACTAGATCGTTTACCTTAAATGTTTACATATTGATGTGTTGATCATGCCATGCCTTTTATCACTTCTTCTGGACCTGCTGGTGAAATCTAGCCAAAAATATTTCTTCTTTGAGCTCATCCAGTTGCGCGAGCCTCTCTTATAGGGCCCTGTGATCTGTCATACCTATGAGCGCTATTATGCACATACTAGGCATGATGTATTCCATAGGCATTATGGCTTCCACACCATAGACTAGCCTAAAAGGGGTTTGTCCCATTTTCTTTTTGCATGTTGTTCGATAAGCCCACAATACTACAGGTATGCGTAGGTCCCAATCACCTTGATGAGCATTGCAAACTTTGGTCAGTGCATTTTCAAACACTATGTTGAACGCCTCCACTGTCTCTTTAGCACGTGGGTGATAAGGTTTGTTCTTATAGTGATGTACCTGAAATTCCTCCGTTAGTGTGCTGATTGTCTCATTCAGGAAGTGTGTACCACGATCACTCATCAAGATCCTTGGATCCCCAAATCATGTCACTACATGCTCAAATAGGAACTTCACGGTCATCGCGCCCATGCAATCCTTCAACGGCTATGCTTCTACCCAACGAGTCAAATACTTTGTCGCGGTGATAATGTACCTCACCCCTGTCTTCTATTGTGGCTGAATGGGTCTTACAAAATCTATTTCCCACTTCTCGAAAGGTTGCAATGTCATTTATTGATTGAAAGGAATTTCATCCCTCTAGGATGGTCTACCTATTCTTTGAGATACACAACATGCCTTGCAATATGATTTCGAATTCTGATGAAGGGTTGGCCACCACAACCTGACGTGTAGAATCTTTTGCACGATTGATCTCCCTACACAATGTCCTCCCATGGTGCCCCCATGACCATCCGCAAGGATGCTACTTTGCTCAAACTCAAGTACATACCATCGCAATATCTCATCAGTCCCCATCTTGTATAGATGCCCAACAATGATAGAGAAATCTACCATGTGCACCACTAATTCCTTCTTTTGCTGGACTAAGTATCCTTCTGGTGCAGTCCCTATTGTTAGGAAGTGTACTATATCCTTGAAATGACCATCCACGACATGCACTGCAAATAGTTATGCAATAAGAAATCCTTCTTCCATGTTAGTAGGTTCCTCCCCTATTTCAATGCATGACAGATGTTCTTATCCCACATTCAATCATCCAGGCTTCACAACAAATTCAAAATCGTACTCTTGGAATAATAAGAGCCATCTACAGATTTACCCCCCCAACCCAGTCTTATTGACGAGGTACTTCAGCGCAGAGTGATCCGTATACATCTTAAAGTGGCCTCCTTGAAAGTAGTGTCGATACTTCTAGAGTGCATACACCATAGCTGTTGGAGAGTTAAATCCCCTCTACGGATAGAGGCGATCCCTACTAGCCCAAAAGGGGTCTAGCAAAAATCAAACAATGCTACTCTGCAGGTTCCTAGTTGTAATTAACAAGTGGGTAAAAGAAACCTACTTGGATTCCAATGCTACGTTTAACGAAGAGATGATCCTCTCGCTCCTTTGCTTCAGCCGATCACAATCCTCCACTATCTTCGCGGACGGACACCTGCACAAGCAAAGAGAGAACAAACACAAGCGTAAAATCTAATAACAACAACTATATATCAGTCAGGAAAGATATAATTCACATTGATCATTCATAAAACAAATGGGAATGGAACCATAACAGTAGTCATCTATCTTTATTAATCAGAAAATAGAGTAAGGTACAACCAAAGTCCTGATGCTGAGTCCTTCTCTAGAGGGTCCATCCAGCATGTCTCCCAAGCATTCACCTTTGGAGTAGATCTCACAAGTCAAAGAGGTCTCTCTCTCACATACAAGGCAACAAACTCATAACCTTCCTCAAGCCCTAAAGCAATCCTCACACAACACACCAAATGCCTACAAAGAGCAGCACTAATGCACTCAGAATTCCTCTATCAAAGTCTATATGTTCCAAACTCTAGCTGCTCATGGCAATGGTGGAGACTTATAAAGGAGAAGGAGTCTCCATGAATAGGTAAAGGATGAGCTTTCCCCCAAGAAAAGTGGGTGACCAGGCAAACAGACATGCCAGAGAAAGGATGGCAACCTTTATAATGCTAACAGCCAGGTCTGGAGTCATCTGGAAGGCTGGCTGTTAGAACAAACTCGCCTAAACAGGATCAGCGCGGGTGTAAAACTGGGCTAGTGCACTAGCATCGCAACTCAATTACAGGAGAGGTCCGGTCAGCGCGAACTAGTACAAGCGGAGGGTGCGCTGTTTGTGAGATTCGATCAGCGCGGAAAACACGTGTGCTTCTGCGCTGATAGTGCACCAGTTACATTATCATCCGCCAGTCAGCGCGGTTATTTTAGGAACATTCGTGATGATCCAATAAACTTAGGCAAAGAGGGTTTTTAGCCATTTCAGAGAGCATGAGTTTAGTGAATGTGACTTTATGACACAGTAGGGAGACTGACAAGGTGACAGTGACATTTTACTGTGTAACAGATGCCCCCTAAAGCATGAAGCCCGAGAGAGTGGGAAGGGTGAAATTCTTTACAAGACTGCCGGACTGGAGCACCACCAGGAAGAACCTGCAGGCAGATACAACTGATATTTCAATTACATGTAGTCTAGGCATGGGCGCTGCCATCCAAAAGACATATGAAGAAGGTCTATGGTATGGACGCAGCCATCCAGCTGAAGAGACCATAATGATAAGAGGTATGGTCGCAGCCATCCTTAAGAGACTCAGGTATGGTCGCAGCCATCCATCAATGAGTCAGGTAATGATGTCCCACAAAATCGCAACCTAGCCCACAATGAACTAGAACCAGGGTCTTGCGCTCCATCCAAATCTGAACAAAGTACAAGTTCAAACATTTGAATACAGGAGTTGAAGTCGAACATGCTTGAAGATCGTCTGATTACCAACCAATGATGAAAGTTGTTAACAGACACGAGAGGGGCCACTAATGATGACGATGGTCCTCAAGGTACTATAGGTACAATCCACGGCGTGCGAATGAATGAGCCGGTGTCGAACACCCGTAGAGTCATCCAATCGGAGGCCAATGATAAAAACCTCGCGTCGAACGCGAAGAACCTGCCATTGAGGCATGCAGGCTCCAAGGCACCTGAAGGGAGTCTCTAGGTCACTTTCCTGGATAATGAGCTGAATTCGACAGGAAGTGATCTTGTCGAAGGTGGGCCATAACTATTCCCACATCATCGACATGAGACGGGAAGAGACAATACGCTTTGTGTGAAATATCAGAGGGAGGTTATACTTGCAGAGGCCAATTTCTCTTGAACATATCAGCGGCACAATGACGGATTTGGCAGTATTTGGGGTCAAATGATCAGAGGTCATGGTGACTGGACAATGAGCAGATGAATGGCCAAATAGGATATCCCAAACCCATGGAGGAAAAAGTGAAGCGAGATGAGATGTCCCCACCCAGACACGAATGAAAATAGTGCCATGTTCAAGAGAGACATACTGCCGACGACGATGGTTACAATTCCTTTATTTACCCCACCATCTCTGGCGACTACCCCGGTTATTTTTGGATGACAAGCTTGACAGGGATAGCATATGCTTGAAGAGCGTCATTTCGACGGGGCCCGATGTCATTAAGTTTTAACGAGTCTGACAAAGGAAAAACTCGGCGCCTTTTCATGTTTAGAGAGTTTGAAAAGACAGCGAAAAAGAAAACTCCAGGGGGGTGCTTTTTCGTAAAGTTGTGTCTCTCGAGCCCAAAAAAGTATAAAACGACGCTCGAAAGAACCGCCCGATCATCACGACCGAGGAGTACTTTTCATATGTAGTGACCCTGACCCGAAAAAGTAAAAAAGCGGTTAGAAGCACGTCGTTTTAGAACCGATAACGAGTGCGAAACGACAAACACCCGGCAATCTTTGTTAGTTTAAACGGTCGAAAAAGAGCTTAAAAGCGACCACCTCTCGTTCTTTTTGACGAGCTAAGAGGAGGCTCGGCAATCTTTTCTTGTTTTATGTCGGAAAAGAGCTAAACGATGACATTTTTTGGGACCAAGTGTATATAAATCCACCGTGACTTCGCCGGTTCCAAGGACCTGCACAAGGGAAACACCCGCGTAAACCCGTTCGATATGTCGAAAAAACATGATAAAACATGCATTATGGCATAATAAATGACATCAGGAGTGAATTCATGGCAAAAACTATGGCAAAAAACCCACATTCATAAGAATTATAGTCAAATTAGGAATTTTTTACCATAAATAGGGATTTGTAAAAATCATTTTTACCATTTTACCATTTGAGCTTTGGAGAACGTTGAAGAACTACAAAGTTGACGGAGCGAATTCTTCATCATCCGGACGCCGATTTTCCGACCGTCGATTCCAGGTAGGTCCCTCTTGTCCTGCGCTCCATTTCGATTTTATTTGCATGCAATTTCACCGTGGGATTTGGCCATTTGGCTAAAAAAATTTGAGCGTTGGCACGCTCTCGGTCATCGCGGATTCGCCCATCGGGTCCGCGCTGACCGATTTTCCCAACACACACCACTTTCCGGGTCAGCGCGGAAAACACGTGTGCTTCTGCGCTGACCCAGAGAAAAATACATAGGCCACCATGTTCAGCGCGGCTGTTTTAGAAACAGTCGCGCTGGCGCCGTGACATTTGATTTTTTAAAATTTAATAGAAAATTTCCAAATGCAGGCGACCTAATAACTTTTGGGTGATCTTGCAGGACATAATGGCCTTTACATGGCAAGAGAGCGATCATGATAACGCAGATATTGTTGCTTTTGCTGATGCTGGGTGCCGCAATGCAATGCGGGCATGCGGATTGCTCAAATTCTTCCTTACTCCACGCTTGAGGGCCCAGCCGGATCTGTTAGAGCTCCTGATCAGAGCGTGGAATCCAGTGGATGGGAAATTCACCATCCGGGGCCGAGACATAGAGTTCGACGCCTTAGATATTTAATTTTTGACTGGATTGTCTCGCCGAGGTGTGATGCCCATCCTGGAGGGGCAGCGTCCTAGCGGTGAGACGCTTGATTAGTTGATGGCCCGTGTATGCTCACAGGCGGTCAAAACACGGAGCGGGAAGTGTAGCATCCCGTCAGTGGGTGTCGGTCCACATGCCAACATAGTGCTCCGCACTATACTCTTCTTGGTGATGTGGGCAGCAGGCAGCCTGGCAAACCACGAGGCCTCAAAGGCCAACCTTCTGCTAGCTTTGGAGTGCTTACAACCCACGATTTTCAACTGGGCGGCCGCTGTGACGAACAACATGAAGAGACAACTGAGAAACTGCCGACGCGGAGAGTCGAAGCAGTTTGGCTATGGATCGCTCCTTCTTCCACTCATGTTCGAGCGGGTGCCAGCCCTTCAGCTGCAGACCATGGTGTTGGATCCGCCCAACAGTCCACGAGAGCCGAGGGCCACCAAATGGGCCCGAGTCACGCCACGTGGAGGTGGTGGTCGTTCAGTGTCGTGGGGCGTCTTCTTCCAAGAGTGGCTAGATCGCCAGATTATCTTCATCGAGGACTGTCCGTACGCCGGTATCGACTTCCATGGTGATCCTAACATGCCGCTGCCTGCGGGAGAGCCGTGGGATGATGGAGGTAAACACTTGATCTCTTTTTGATTTTTTAATATTTTGTAATGTTTTTGAAATTTTTCATGTACATGTCCTAATAAATGCTTATGCTGTGCAGATGTGGGACTTGTGAGACCTCTTGGCCTAGCCCCAGATGCACGGAGAGAGGGGCAAGGCGCTGCCCTCTTGGCCTTGGCTCCTGCAGGAGGCGACCAGGCAGAGACCGTGATTCACAATCTGGAGGGATTACTGGGAGGAGTCCCAGATTACCAGGGGATCGAGGAGGTTCCCCTAGCTGCTCAGATCCATACAGTGGGTGTAGAACCCAGGATGCACCACCTTTTGAGGCGGGTGGCCCGAGCGGTGGCATGCTACAGAGATCATAATCCACCACAGTAGATGCCTAGGTTTTATTTTCCACTACTGTTTTGAGAGACATACGTCTCAGATGTACTGAGGACGTCAGATTTATGAGACATGTACACTTATTTTTTGAGCGCCTTAGTGCGCCACACGATCGATATATATATATATATATATATATATATATATATATATATATATATATATACATGGTGTTTTTATTGTATTTTATGCTTCTTATGTTTGTTGATTTACATATTTCGCAAATGTCTATCTAATACATAGTTAGCCAATGCATCAGTTACAGCATTAAGTCTTCTTGGAATGTGATGATAAGTAATATAATCAAAATCTCTCTCCAATAACTTAACACGTAAATACAACCTTAATATGCGATGATCTCTAACGGAATATTGTCCATTGAGTTGGTGGACTACAAGCTGTGAATCTAAATTTACAACCAATGAGCGGATTCTGAGGTTAATCGCCTCGGCTAATAATTCAATTACAGCACTATATTTAGCTACATTGTTTATTGTGCAACCTAGACACACACCTTGAATGTCTACTAACTCACCATGAGGATCATAGATCACCCATGCCGCAGACGACAAATTTCGAGTACTGCGGGAAGCACCATCAGCGAAACCAACGTAAGGTGATCCAGACATCTGTTCAGAAGCAAAAAACACAATAAGCAGCAATTACGCCGACACACTAAGACAACAATCAAAATAAACACACACACACACACTAAACACACTGTAAAAAAGCATATGCATGTAAAAAATAAATGAGAGAGTGCCTGGACTCAGGCGTAATATTTCTTAAGATATAGCCCATTACGGGGCCTGTCCACGGGATTGCCTTCATAATTGATCAGCTCGTAGGCACATTTTTGTAGAACTCTTTTTACAATGTAGGGCCCATGCCACATTGGCTCGAGTTTACCTGCTCCTAGCTTATCACTAGCCTGATCGTAGAGCAGTACCAAGTCACCTTCGATGAAAGAGCGAGGATTAACCGAGTTATCGAAGTGAGTTTTCACTCGCTTCTTTTGAGCTTCAATAGCAAGGGAGGCTAGACGACGTGTCTCATCTAATCGTTCTAGGTAAAGAAGCTGCTCTTCTATAGGAGTAGTCTCGGGAAGTAACTCGACGGCTAATTTGAGTGAAGGGATCTCACACTCAATGGGAAGGGTTGCCTCCAGTCCATACACTAGCTGAAAAGGGGTGAAGCCGGTGGCATCCTTCACGGAGGTCCGGTAGGCCCACAACGCGGAAAACAACATCAAATGCCAATTAGACTTGTGCATGCCAACAATTCTCTGAAGCATCGTGACCAAAACTTTGTTCACGGCTTCAACCTGACCGTTTGCCTGGGGATAGTATGGAGAGGAACTATCATGCCTAAGTCCAAGTTGGGTTGTCAACTCGACCATCATATGATTACGGAAATGTTTTCCGTGATCAGTGACAATGGCTTGTGGAACTCCAAACCAAGAGATAACATGGTTGAAAAGAAACTGCACCGCCGTATGACCATCTTCGAACAATGTGGGCATCGCCTCGGCCCCTTTTGTAAAGTAATCGACAGCAACGATGATGTAACCATGCCCCCCGGCCGAGCGAGGGTTACATGTCACATAATCGATGCCCCACTTAGCAAAGGGGCCAACGGTCACTACGGGGTGCAGAGGGGCAGCAGGAGCATGCATCTTTCGCTGGTATATCTGACATTCGTGACATGAACAGACGGCAAGAATGCAGTCCTTAAAAATGGAAGGCCAGAAGTAGCCAGCACGAAGGATCTTTTGTGCGGTAGCGTATCCAGACATGTGACCGCCACAAGCACCAGAGTGGCCATCATTTAGAACTCTTTCAGCTTCTTCGAAGGTGAGACATCGACGAAGAATCGAATCAACCCCAAGGCGGTATAGGGTGTCCCCAACTATGTGGTAAGGCTGAGCTTGGTGACAAATCCGGCGACGAGCGTCTTTCGACGTCTCGGGGCGGAAGGAGGACGTCTGCAAATAGACAATTATGTCCCCATACCATGGATCGAGGGTGCTGATCAGGAAAAGAGTTTCATCTGGAATCGATTCCTCTATCTGCGAGGAAGTAGCGGCGGATGGCAAGGAGCATAGCAGTTCAGCAAAAACAAGTGATTTTTTCGACTTGGCTACAGTAAATTCCAAGTCGAACTGTTGGAGGATCATGATCCACTTTGAGTACTTGCCCCCCAACAATTGTCGTGAAAGAATATAGGTCATGGGGTTGCAATCTGAAATCACCGTGGTAGTACGCAACAGAATGTAGTGGTGGAATCGTTGGACGGCGCAAACCGTGACAAGAGCCAACTTCTCAACATATGTGTATCGAGTTTCCGTGTCTAATAAGTTGCGACTAAGGCAATAAATGACATGCTCGATGCCATCATCGTTGTCCTGAACCAAAACCATGCCGATAGTGGTATCGGCAGCAGCCAAATAGAGCGTATAGTCACGATGGTAATTCGGAGGACGTAACAAAGGGGCGGAAACCAGGAGAGTTTTGAGATGAGCAAACGACTCCTCGGCTATGCCATCCCATCAGAATGGGGTGTCACGCTTCAGTAACCGGGTAAAACCCTTTGCCACTTCGGCATAGTTTGGTATGAACTGTCTTAAAAGATTAACTTTTCCCTGCAGACTCTGTAATTGCCGCAAATTTGCAGGGGGAGGAAGATTCACGATTCCCTCGACTTTAAGGGGATCCAGACGGATGCCCTCTCGGGAGATGATGAACCCGAGCAGTCGACCTGATTCCACGCAGAAGACACATTTGTGCGGATTTAAGCGAATATTATAGTGTCTGCAACAAAGGAAGATTTCATGAAGGTGCGATGGATGGTCTGCGCATTTAGCTGAATGAGCAGGGAGATCATCCAGATATGGCTGTACGATGTGTCTGATATCGTGGAAAGCATACGACATCGCATGCTGAAAAGTAGCGCCGACATTTTTGAGGCCGAAGGGGAGCTTTTTATAAGCAAAGGTGCCCCAGGGACAGATGAAGGCCATCTTATGTTGATCTTCCGGAGCAATGTTGATCTGGTTGTAACCAAAAAATCCGTCCATGAAAGAGTATATCTCGCTACCCGCACACTCGTCAATGAGTTGATCAATAAATGGAGTGGGGTAGTTGTCTTCAGGGCAAGCTCTGTTGATGTCGCGGTAATCAACACAGACACGAATGGTGCCTTGTTTTTTATCAACATGGACAATATTTGAGACCCATTCTGTCAGTGGGATGGGATAAATAAATCCAACTTTAAGAAGCTTTTCCACCTCTGCTTTGATGGCTGCCGCCTTGCGGGGGTGCACGGGACGCAAACGCTGGCGAACAGGTTTGGCCTCGGGATACGTTGGTATCTCGTGCACGACTATAGATGGATCAATACCGGGCATTTCTTCATATGACCATGCAAAGACATCGCGAAATTCGCGAAAAAGAGTGATATAAACCTGAATCTCCTCCGGAGTGCAGGTCACTCCTATGAAAATATTCTCGACGATCCCTACCTTGACAGAGATGTCGATTGGTTGAGTCTGCGTGATGTTCCCTAAATTTCCTTCCGACGTTGTGTGATAAATCTAAATGGGCGTCTGAAGGGTTGAGAAGGGAGACATGAAGCAAACCGTGCAAGACATAGTAGAGTTTCCTGGGAGGTCGGGAGAAAGGAAGAACGGTGGTGAAGAGGGAACCACGGTCGTTCATCCAGAGACATGGTCTCTATAATAGGCTCGTCGGAAGGAAATGTTTCCTTCAATGGATCCGAGGAGGGGAATTCTCCTAACCAAGGGGGAAAATCATCTAAGTCAAGCACCCCGCTCGAGACGGTGGGTTCATCAGGAGAAGCTGATGCAGCGACAATTTCAATTTAGTGGAGCTCGGCTGGGCTCAACGGCATTACCTCGCCCCAAGGTTCTATCTGGTCTATGGAAGGAAGAATCCAAGGATCAGAACAAACCGAGATCATAGAGATCGAGGCAAAGTTGGGAGGTGGGAGGGAAAAAACACCCATAAGGGTGGGTTCTTTGAAGAGCCCGGCTCCCACATTTTCATACGGAACTGAGGTATGCTCAACGAAGGGTACGTTTCCCTCAGAAGAGAGACGAAGCCACAGCACGCATAGCGTACATCCGGCTCCAGCCCAGGAGAAGGTTATAGGTAAGACTTGCGTCTACAACTTCAACTTCAACTTCTACAGTCTTCCCTTCTAAGGTAATCGGTAGCCGTTGAAGGATACCATATGGTCGAGACTCTCTCCCGTTGAAAGCTTCTAAGGTCATCGGGGACTGGCTCAACGTCGGAGACCCGATGGCTTTCCAACATGCAATGGACATGATGCAGGTTGAGGCGCCCTCATCAATGACTGTACGATGGATCATTTTAGAATTGATGACGACTTGTATGAGGAAAGCTATCTGATGAGGCAGTCACGGAACATGACTCTCGAGATCGAAAGTGATTAAATCCGAGTCCGTTGGGTCTATGCCACCGATGGCCGATAGCAGGGACTTCCTCTGGGGGGGGTAGCTCTGAAGGACCTCTAATGCGGACATGGCAGACGGAGCCTGCGCTAAGTCCTCCATGATGCTATAGTGCTGGGAAGCATGAGCATTCGGGTTATAGGAAGACCTCCTGAGTACCCCTTTAGGAGGGGGTCAGATTTTCGTCTCGACACTCGGTCTCTCAATATGGAGAGGACCAGAGCTGGATGGAGGAGAACTCGAGGGAACCTCTGGCTCCTTCCCGGCGGACGATGGATAATCCTTAGCTCGAGTTGATACATGAATAGGAATAGTTCCAGCCATGAAGACCTGGGAACCGAAAGGAGAGGATGAAGAAGGATCAACTACCATCTGGGTTTGCTGACAAGGAAAGGGTTCTTTCAAAACAGCAGGGATCCCTTGAGCACCTTTCAACAACTGACTAACCTCGGCCCGCCTAGGGCAGTCCTTAGTATAGTGGTCTTCCTCACAAATGAGGCAAGGATACTTAGGCTTGCGCTTAGCTCCTTCCTCACCAGGAGGTTTAGATGATTCCTGCTTGGGTTGATCGAACTTATTATTCCCTTTCCCCTTCTCCTTTTTCTTGCCTTTCGAGGCTTTTCCTGTCGTAGAAGACTGAACGGCATTGACCTCAGAAGTGTTGCCAGAAATAACAATGCCCTGGGAAGAGTTCTCGTTCGGTGAACTAGACTTCTGCTTCCCAGAGTTCGATGACTTCTTGGAGGCCTGGTTTACAGAGCCAATGACTCCATCGACAGATGGCTTGGGTGGAGCCTTGGATTTACCGGGCCTAGGGGCATTTGGAAAATAATCATAAAAAGTACCAGACTGAGAATACACTAAGTCTAGGTACTGATCTCGCGCGATCGCTTGCTCTTCAGTTACGCAAGATCCCATGGCAATGTCGCGCGCAATCTGGGGGACAAAGGAAGTTGTAAACCAGTCGGTGTGAATGAAATCAGGTATCCAGAACTTGATTAGCCTGCGACGTCTTCTCCATTCAGGGATATGATCGGAGATATGCGTAGCAGTGTCCTGCTTAAGCGACGTAAGGAGATGAGTCCCCGTCTCATACCGAATGGGTAACTGAAAGTGATTTAAAAATGCCATAGCCAGCGAATTGAAATCATGGAATGATGCACGAGACAATTCGATATACCATTTTGTTGCCAAACCAGTGAGGGTCCTCTGAAAGAGGCGAAGTCGGATCGAGTCATCGAGCCATGAATTCAACGAACACCATAAGTGATACGTCATTACATGAGCTTGAGGGTCCTCTCCGGCCTTCCCATCGAATTTGGGACAATCACTAGGTATCTTAGTTGGAACTGGTAGCCAATTCGGATCATGTAGGATAGGATTGTTCGTTAACTTAGACACGTCAGGCAATTCCAACGTCGCTAAAAATGGTAACTGCGGATTAAAAGACATTTGCGGCGGATACGAGGTGGAACCAGAATTCCACCCGGCTCCCGGTTGCCCCCATTGTCCTTTTCCCGATGGACCAGGTCCATAAGGGCCTTGTCCAGAAGGATTTTGTCCATAAGGGTTGTTCCCAGAACTAGGTTGCTGATTCTGCCCCCCAGCACCCCATTGGTTGCCATATTGGCCAGCAGGTTGTTGATAATTCGGTTGCGGATTACCCTGCGGCTGTTGGTAATTCTGGTACGGGATATATGGATTTTGTCCCTGGGGTTGCTGGTATTCGTATTGAGCCTGTGAACCAAGCGGCATTTGATGGGATTGATACCCGCCAGAATGCTGGGGTTGGGATTGGTACCCACCCGAATATGGAGGCTGGGCCTGATACCCGCTAGAGTATGGAGGCTGGGATTGATACCCGCCTGAGTACAGAGGTTGGGATTGATACCCGCCTGAGTAAGGAGGTCGGGATTGGTACCCACCTGAATACGGAGGCGGGGCTTGATACCCACCTGAAAGAGGACGCTGGGATTGATACCCACCTGATATAGGAGGTCGGGATTGGTACCCGCCTGCGTGCTGAGCCGTCTGGCCGGAGGGTTGTCCTGGTCGGACTGGGGGTGGCGCTGCTCGTCCAGAAGGTCTAGCTTGCTGGGTGAGAGGCTGCCCTTGCGCAACCGAGGTTCGTCCCTGTTGACCAGAGGGTCGCTGAGCGGTAGGCCGGCCTTGCTGCACGTAAGGCTGGCCCCCTTGCCAAGAAGGGTTACCTTGCTGGTTTACGGGTTGGCCTTGTTGCCCGTAAGGTTGTCCCTGGTTCCCATAAGGTTGCCCCAAAGGGTAGCCTTGTTGACCTTGTTGGGAATTGGGTTGCCCCTAGTTACCAGAAGGTTTCCCTAGATACGTAAAAGCCGGACCACTAGAGACCCAAGGTTGTCCTTGATGAGGTTGTCCTTGCGGGCCTCCCTGTTGACCTGGGTAACCTTGACCTGCGTACTGCTGCCCATGATTAGGCTGCACGTAGGGCTGTTGACCCTGGTAGGGTGGTCCTTACTGTCCTTGCCCTGGGTAGTACTGGCCACCATTATAACCGGTGGTACCCCAATCCAGATTCAATGGAACAGAAATCTCATCATAAGGTGTTTCTGGCAGGGAGGTGTACAAATAATGGTTCTCTTCATCATAGTACGGGCCTTGACCACCTGGGTACTGGACATTGCGCAAGTAATCAAAATATGCCTCCTCTTCTGTCATATACTCGGAAGCAGGAGGAGCACCACTTGCAGGGTGCACAACTCGAGAAGAAGGGGACGGTTCACCACTCTGCGTTGGACCTCGAGATGGGCCTGCGGCAGAAGTGACAGCAAATGAAGCTGTGACCGTACTAGCAACTGGAGTTGATGCCGCGACACAAACGGTCGGGTTGGAGGGGACTGCTGTAACAGCAGAATGGGGGACTTGGGAAACAAACGGCCCTGTGGTAGGGACGACGTTCTGACCCCAAACGGAAGAGGAAGCTGCCAAGTTCATAGCATCTCGTAATGACCTGTAACGCGCCGGCACCGTAACACCCAAAGACGTAACGGTGTAGGGCGTAGAGATAATGGGGGATGTTGCCGGAATGGGAGTATCTATACTCGACATAGCGGACGGGCCACTAGACACTGGCGAAGCGTCGTCCATATCGGAGGAAGCCATCGAAGATGGAGCACCGACATGAGTGGCAGGATAATCCTCGTCAGAGGGCTCCCAAATAGGGTTGTAAAATAACTCGTAGAAATCATCTTCTGGAGCTCGAGAATTCAACGGCTCGATGCTCGGGACAATGGGAAGAGCGTCACAGACCGGAGTTTTAGGGGCAACAGAATATGGAGATCCTTCTTCGCTTGGAGTAGAAGACGGAGTCGATGGATCCACCAAGATGACCAAACAAAGTCCCTAAGCAAACTAACGATAAAACCTACTCAAAACTAACACACACAAGATCTAACCGGGTAATGTTATCGAGGCCAAATGAATTTTATGATGCAGGAACTGAACTTGACCTTTTCATGTTTCGAGAGTTGAGAAAAGGACGAAAAGATGACTCTATCGCCTTCGAATGTTTAACGAGCACGAAGTGACAAGACGCTCGCTTACACATTTTCTTTTAGAGAGTCTGAAAAGGATCAAAAGTGACTGCTCTGGAGATTCTAAGCAAAAAGGTTTACCAAGCAACCTGTAAAACTGCTATATACACCTTGGAAATCGTATGAGAACCAAGTACTTTACGTACTGCAGTCAATCTTCCCGAATGTTGTGTTCGGTGCGTTACGGTTCACAAAGCGGCAGACTCGGCTTCCTATGGATCAAGGATGCAAGCCTAATGGAGTCTCCCCATATATACGCGACGGTACGTGGGAGCCCAATCCGTACTAGCACTTATCGTTTCACCGTGGAGGAATCACCCAACCACTCAATGGTAAGATGCTAGGTTTAAAGACGCCGGAACATGTCTCTAGCTTAGACCTCTATATGTTTTCGTTAAGTTCCAATGCGTTTTTAGATAAATTTGGTTTATTTTACGGTTGATCTTGAATTATGTTTCGGTTTTAGGTCCTACCATATGATCTCTCAAAAACACTTAAATGCAACTACATGCCAAAGAACATCATTTTGTTCGATGAATTCTAGCTATAAGAAGGTTGAGAATCTTTCAACCAAACAAAACGAATTCAAGCAATCACGCAACCTAATGCAACTAATAGCGAGGAAATGAAACTTTTCTTTTGAAAATGCAAAACAACAAAATGCTCTTTTCCTTTCAACTATTGATGCGAAAGACACTAGTTTTCTTTTCCTTCTAATGAAACAAAAGTGCTTTTAAAATGAATTAGAGAGATAGCGACACTAAGTGAAAGAACTAAAATCACTCAATGCAAACACAAGACAATTCCCAAGTCACTAAAAACCAGTTTCCCAAATCAAAGGAAAACAAGGGCTTATGAGCTACGTGATCTGAGCTCAACAAGACACCAAGGAATTCAAAGGAGGAAAGAAAATCACTTGGAACACAATCAAACACTTTCGACAATCACCAAACGAATGTGAAAACAAAAACGAAGTTGGCTGGTCAACCAAGAACACAAGATCCCGAACGGGAGGCTTGACACACACGGCCACTAGATGTCCTAGGGTTTGAGTGTGAAATCAATGGAGAAAAGCGAACACCCGAAGGATAAAAGTTCAAAACCAGACGAACAACGATTCAACGCACTCCAGCAATCATAAAAGCTAAGACAAAGTGCAAACCAAGCGACGAAAGCAAAAAGGAAGGCTTTGCAAAAACTGAAAACAAGCAACAAACGAATCCTAGCGGAACAAGGCTTCGCAAGCAAGCGTGTCACAACTTAGACAAAATAAACAAGTCAAAAGCCAAGTGGAAAAAGAAGGGGACAGCCAAACCAAGAGGTTTAGGAAGCCAATTTGGACAAAAAGGAATTTTACAGGATCAGCGCGGGTGACCCCTCAGCAACAAAGCGATGACAAAGAAGCGCCTGTAGCAACTTTGCGCTGTCAGCGCGGAAGGACACGGATAAAGGGCACTGGCCCGAAAACAGGGTCAGCGCGACTGTTAAATTTATAAGAGCGATGACCGGAAAAACAAAGAAGTAACAGTGCGATGTCAGCGCAGCTGTTCTGAAATAAAACGCGCTGAGGCTACAAAACAGTCGAAATCGAACCAAAAATCCCCAAACCAAGGCAACAGGATTTCAAGACAATTAAATCAGTTCCCAGGATGAACCAGGAAACCAATCAACAGCAAATCAATCCCCAAACTTTGACAAGAAAGCAATAATCAAATCAAAACAAGGATGAACTACAAAGAGACAAGCAAGCTCCCCAGTGGAGTCGCCAAATTGTTGGAGAGGTAAATCCCCTCTACGGATAGAGGCGATCCCTACTAGCCCAAAAGGGGTCTAGCAACAATCAAACAATGCTACTCTGTAGGTTCCTAGTTGTAATTAACAAGTGGGTAAAAGAAACCTACTTGGATTCCAACGCTACGCTAGACGAAGAGATGATCCTCTCGCTCCTTTGCTTCGGCCGATCACAGTCCTCAACTATCTTCGCGGACGGACACCTGCACAAGCAAAGAGAGAACACACACAAGCGTAAAATCTAATAACAACAACTATATATCAGTAAGGAAAGATATAATTCACATTGATCATTCATAAAACAAATGAGAATGGAACCATAACAGTAGTCATCTATCTTTATTAATCAGAAAATAGAGTAAGGTACAACCAAAGTCCTGACGCTGAGTCCTTCTCTAGAGGGTCCAGCCAGCATGTCTCCCAAGCATTCACCTTTGGAGTAGATCTCCCAAGTCAAAGAGGTCTCTCTCTCACATACAAGGCAACAAACTCATAACCTTCCTCAAGCCCTAAAGCAATCCTCACACAACACACCAAATGCCTACAAAGAGCAGCACTAATGCACTCAGAATTCCTCTATCAAAGTCTATATGTTCCAAACTCTAGCTGCTCATGGAAATGGTGGAGACTTATAAAGGAGAAGGAGTCTCCATGAATAGGTAAAGGATGAGCTTTCCCCCAAGAAAAGTGGGTGACCAAGCGAACAGACATGCCATAGAAAGGATGGCGACCTTTACAATGCTAACAGCTAGGTCTGGAGTCATCTGGAAGGCTGGCTGTTAGAAAAAACTCACCTAAACAGGATCAGCGCGGGTGTAAAACTGGGCTGGCGCGCTGGCATCGCAACTCAATTACAGGAGAGGTCCGGTCAACGCGAACTAGTACAAGCGGAGGGTGCGCTGTTTGTGAGATTCGATCAGCGCGGAAAACACGTGTGCTTCCATGCTGATAGCGCACCAGTTACATTATCATCCGCCAGTTAGCGCGGTTATTTTAGGAACAGTCGCAATGATCCAATAAACTTAGGAAAAGAGGGTTTTTAGCCATTTCAGAGAGCATGAGTTTAGTGAATGTGACTTTATGACACAGTAGGGAGACTGACAAGGTGACAGTGACATTTTACTGTGTAACAATAGCTATCCCCTAGTGGTAGAATAGTTCTTCTCTGCTTTGGATAGTCTACACTGGCGAACGCAATAGGGTGGTCCAAGCCTTCTCTGCCATCTTCTGTTAGTATTTCCCTTAGTTCTATACATGACGCATCGACATGTACATGAAACTCTTTCTTCTAGTTCGAGAAGACTAGAATCGGTGCGTAACCATTTTTTCTTTCAATATATCAAAGTTTTTCTTACAATCATCATTCTAGTAGAACGTGACATCCTTCTTCAACTATTTTTCCATCGGTGCAATGATTTGGGCATACCTTCTGATAAAAATTTCTTAATATCCCATATGTCCCAAAGTAGCACGTAGTTATTTCGCACTCCTCGGTGCTTCCAAGTTTAGTATCATCGTGCTCTTCGTGGAGTCTACCATCAGTCCTTATCTACAAACCACATGCCCCAATAGGTTCCCAAAAGGAACGAGAAATAGACACTTCTTGAGGTTCAGTGTGATCTGGTATCTTCGACAGGTATCCAGCATCAAGCAAAAGCTCGCTACATGGCACTTAACCAACCCAAATACAATCCAATCATCAAAATATACCTCCAGGAATTTATGAATAAATTCCTTGAATGCCACAACAACCACACGCGAAAATATAGCAGGTGCATTCTTCAATGCAAACAGAATTACAATGTATTGAAAACAACCCCACTCAGTTGCGAAGGTTTTTTTGCTCCTATCCTCTGGTACAATTTTGATTCGGTGGTACCTAGAGAACCCATCAGTGAAGGAATACGCTTCCTGGCCACCTACATTGTCCAACACTTCATCCATGAATAGATTTAGGAAAGGATCATGCACACAAGCGTCATTCAGTTTTCTGAGATCCACGCATATCCTTATCGCATCCTTCTACTTCTTCTCTTGCACCACCATTGGGCTTACCCAATCAGATTCTTCCATAGGTTCAATGATGCTTGCTAATAGCATTTTGTCTAGCTCTAAGTGAACATTCTTCTTGTATTTTAGATTTAGGCGGTAAGGCCTCAGCTTAATTGGCTTCGCGTCAGGTTTTAACGTGATCTTCATCACTCCTAGATCTCCAATTATTCCTTTCAAATCCGTAAACTTGGTAGGGAATAAGTCCTGGTATCTGTGGAGCAATTCAACGACCTTATCCACCATCACGTCATCCCAATAGTCTCCAGTCTTCGTGAATTTGTGTTCTGCCTTCGTACCAATGTTCACCTGTTTAGTTTTCACTGGCATGGTTATATCATGGTTCTCAATCTGTAGTCCTTGAGCCTCACAGTGGCCTTCGGTTTTTGAAATGTTAATCTTTTAGAGATTCTCATCCTCATCTTCAGTAGTTACATTATAACATTCAAGCACATGACTCAGTTGAGTAGCCCATTCAGGCTTAATCAGGTCTAAAGGAACCTGTGGTATCCTAAAGATGGTTTCTTTCACCTCTTGTAGTGCTTCATCAATACTATCAAACCCATCGTCAAAACTGAATGTCATCATGAATCCTTCGTGCAGGATATCCCTTTCACCTGTCTCATGGCAGAACTTTGTTTCTATATACCAATTCATTGGGATAACATCCAGGGTATGATATAACAAGTGCACCCACTCAAGTTGTGGATTTTCTCCATAAGACTATTTCATTGTTTTATATTCTTTCCATGACTAGCCTACGTAGTTAACTAGAGGGTTAGAGGGGGGCAGAGCCCCCCCTTCATTGCACGGATTGAGCAGTGGGTGGGGGGTGGTCATACTGGGGGTGGCTGCCTCCCCTATCCGAGGGGTTTGAGGGGGGCAGGTAGGCACCCTCTACGGGGTTTGAGGAAATTTTTTTTGACCCTATACTAGGTTGGATGGACCTACCTATGGTTTTGTGCATGGTTTTCGCACATGGTTTTGGACCTGATGGTTTTCGATCCATATTTTTGGACGCGATGATTTTCCATCCATGGTATTGCATGCTTTGGCATGTATAAGTCACTGTTTCGACCTTTGGCTTTTAAACATATAAACAAGAAACTACAGTCCATCCTCTTTCTATACCTTCTTACGAAATTTCAATCTGATGCTCAGAGAGGAAGTTATGATGATTTCCCCAAGTCACCTATTTGGAATGTAATTCAAGAGTCTATAAAAATACCAACTTCCTCAAATCATATCTCTGCAAATATAGCGTGAAAATCTCTGAAATTTTGATCCAAGGTTCAGTGAGATTTCTTCTCAAATGGGTTTTTTGTTAGCTTCTGAAATGTCGCAGAAAAAAAGTTATAGAGAAAATTCCACGATGACCTATTTGGAGCAGCGAAACCCTAGAATCCAAAGCTTCGATACCAAATGTTATGAAACCAGGTCAAGAAAAGATAGATCAACACCTTAGAATTCAGCCTCTTCAAGGGGGAAACCTCCTTTACAT
This sequence comes from Pinus taeda, assembly GCA_000404065.3. Classification (NCBI taxonomy): domain Eukaryota; kingdom Viridiplantae; phylum Streptophyta; class Pinopsida; order Pinales; family Pinaceae; genus Pinus; species Pinus taeda. The sequence goes on from APFE031230064.1 coordinate 369,826, forward strand.
TACATAAATTAAGAATTCTTGGATGATACAAATGAAAAAACCTCCTTTCTATAGATAGGAGTATAAGCAGTCACAATATAACCCAGCCGACCTAACAATAATAATATAAAGCCACAAAAATAACAATAGAGGGATTCTATGGGGAACATAAATAAAAATATGGGGAAAATAGGGGCACAAAAATATTAATAAGGGATACAACTACACTAGTAATGGGGTAATCAATAGTATTATAGGGACCTAACATTAAGCCACCGATAGTGGGCCTGTCAACCTCAATCTATGTGGTTAGTGCTCCATCAGGCAAAACTATCGCATTGGAGGCCTTTGCGCGCATCATCTCGGCAGCCTCTGAAGTTCCGATAGCAAGGATGGTGGAAATTCTTCCAAACTAAGATGCGTGGTTCTGCAGCTCCTGTAAACCTATCTGGATAGCCCCCAAGATTATCTGTTGTTGCTGCTCAAACTGTTGCAGGGATTCCGTAGTGACATCCTGCACTGTGTCATCGATGTTGTGCAGATCACCATCTGTTAGCATGATAGGGTCTAATGATGTCTTGGTATCCTTTTATTTCTTCCTTGACCCTCATTTCTCATGCTCCCTTGGACGCTTGATGTGGGCAGACATATCCTATGGGTCCACGCCATGCTGCTCATCTATCTTCTCCTCTGTCTCAGGTGAAGGTGACCTCTCGCCTTTGTCAGTGCCTTGCTCTGTCCCACTTGTCTATTGTGCTATTTGCTACACCACATCATGCTTCACCTGGGCCTTGTCAGTGGCCTCCTTTCTCTTTTCGGCCAATTGAGTCATCTTTAGCTTAGCCTCCTTCTTTCTCTGTGTAACAAACTTTCTTCCTCCCACCGCCAAATCTATTGTAGCGCTCCACTCTACTGACCATTGATCAAGCACCACATCAATGGCGTCATCCATTGCCAGAAAAGGAAAGTCATACCATTTCTATGTGGGGTTCTTATATGCCCTGATGAACACATTGTGGAAGTCTTCTTTAAACTTTGCATAGCCCTGAAAATTGTCGTACACCCTAGGTGACAATCACGGCTTGCGATTGATGGCCATGTGGATGTTCATCTCCATCAAGATCTAGAAGATCTTATTTTCCTTGATGCGTTTCACATCCTTGGTTGCCCACAAGGAAGCGTACTTCACTGCCTCTAGCAGGTCTAGTACAACAAAAGGGAATTGATTGTCCTCTAGCAGCTCCTATGCTACCAGCACAATTAACAACAAGAGCCATGCGTAGTGGAATGTCTTGTTGAGCTCGAGTGCTTCATGGTAGTTTGCTAGGAACTCTCTGCAAAGGTAGTCTAACCAGTTGAACTAGACTCCTTCAGTGGATCGGGCTTCTAGCACAATGACAGGCATCGACACCTCATCGATGCGACACTTCCTCATCACCTTCCCTGCAAATATCTGTGTAGCTACCTTCGTAGCAATGTCGCAGATGCTAGATATAGCATATCCATGTGGCTTCTTCAGCAGCTTAAAATTTTCTATCATAGACTCCGCGAGGGCCTGCTCACCTCCTTTTCCCCCAAATATCATGGCTGAATTTTCTCCTATGTAAGGCAATCACATTATTCTATGAATCAATCTATCCATGATGGATATTGCCTCCTCCAGCCACAAGCACCGATCATGCACCAAGCACAACAACTGCTTGATGACCAATACCATCACTGGGATGCAATTGTAGTGTAGCACCCAAAGCAGGTTGAGCAACCATGCCTTGTCTACTTTGAGCCACCTCCATGGCTCCAATGTGGTCATTCTGATGTTTGTATCGATGATGCATTGCATCAACTGCTCGGTCGCCAGGTGTGGGAATTTCTCATGGTTGGCCAAGTCCCAGTCTTCACGTTTTAGCAGCGACACCCATGCCAAGCATGGTCCATTGAAAACAATCTCATCTGGCAGTAGAGGGGTTTGCAAGGGGGTCTTGCTCTCATTGATCTCCTTCGGCATCTTGGTCTTGGCCTTCCACAAAGGGACATACACAAGGCAACCGAGTAATAGGGTTTGCACCCTAGGCTTCAACCTCCTCCGCTTCGACTCCCACATCCTCATCATCCATCTGGATGTCTTCGATTTCTTCCTTCTTGGGCTCCAAATTTATGGCTTTTCCCTTGTCCTATGAGGTGGGATTTTGTGGGTTTCTTCCTTTTGATGCGCGCACTGATATTGTAGGCTTCTTTCCCTTTTTATCCTTGGCGGTATCCTTTGTTGGGGTTGGCTTTGGTCTTGGAATCCTTGGTGATTTAGGGGCTTTGGATAGTACTTCGACAACATCTAGAGTAGCTACTTCTGCCTCCATCGCAAATTTTGGCACCGACTCCTTTACTTCGGTGTCTATAGCTTCTTTGGGTGCTAACATAATGCTTCCTAATAGTGCTCACGACATCTCTGGTAAGTTTGAAAATGTTGGAGTCTCTTTCAAAGCCTTGAAGAATTCTCAGTTCATGTGTGCTTGAGAGCTCAACAACTCAACTCTCAAAATCAAGTGGTTTTTGTTGGATAGCCACTTGTAATTTATATGGAATTTTGAATTCAAATCTGACCATTCCCCCAAATTCGGATCATTAATGCTAGATTGGTGCTAGATCTTCAAGGATCTGTCCCATAAATTTCATCTTAAATGTTGGCCACCTATTCCATTTGGCCACATTTCTACCATCTAATCATGAACAATTACTTTAGTTATACCTTTCCAGCCAAACTGCATGATCTCTCCCTAGGTAGGATAGCTTCCTTCGCGCTGCCGCGAACCCTGTGACACTTCCTTACTTTGCATAGTCCTCAAATTGCGTAGCTCCCCAACCTGGGGAATGTAGTTTATAGTCTTGCACCTCATTTCAACTGCCTTGAGTGCTACGACTATGTTTCCTTCATCTAGTCACATGGGCGGACCGCTGGTGTATGGCTTCAATCGACTTCCATTCACCTTTCCTGGGAAGGGATCTCCATTCAATTTGACCACCTGGACAACTCCTCCATCGGTAATCTCCTTAATGACATAGGGTCCTAACCAGTGCATTCTAAATTTCCCTGGAAATTTATCAAACTTGTTGTCATATAACAAAACTAGGTCGTCTAGCTTAAAGGTGCACAACTTAATGTGTCGATCATGCCATGCTTTTTCGCGATGCTTTTGGATCTGTTGGTAAAATCCAGCTAGAAATCTCTCTTCCTCAAGCTCATCCAGTTGCATGAGCCTCTCCTCCAAGGCTCTGTGATCCATTTCTAGGCGCAGGATTCCCCAAGGGTAGTTTTGGGGCTAAAAGCCCATATTTTGGTCAAATTTTGTAATCCAAGTGTAAAGACTCGACATTTTGTGGTCGCGGAGTGTGTAACTATTAAAGAGTCATAGAGTTGTCCGCCCTTATTTTGAAAATGTAATTTTAGCTGTAAAGGATCTACCCATGGTCCACGAACCATGGGATTATATAAAAAGAGTAAGCTCTAAGTAGTTAGAATAATCAAGGATGGAACATGTAAGGGAGTCATAATTTTAGAGAAATATGTCTAAGTCTTGGGTTGTAGCATAGTTAGAGGCTCTGCAGCTGAGTGTGCAGAGGCATAGGGTAGAAGTACATAACTAAGTGCGTGGATCCCTACAACTGAGTGCACAGGGTGGGTCGAGTCTGTAATTGTCCGAAATTATCAATAAAGAGAAGTATTCTACAATTTCTGCATCTTTATTTCCTATTATACATCTTGTTATGTTGGGTATGAATTTCACTTATAATTCTTATATGATGCGCGAATGTATGTAAATGTGTTAGTTAAGTGAACGCAAGTAAGAATATATGTTTACACGAAGCTAACTAAGATCCGTTAATAAGATAAGTAAGATACTTAGCCTATTTTGGTAGATATCGCAGTTCACTGCCCTAGCAGTGCGAAAGTCCCTGAGCCGCAGGCTAGGGCTGCACGAAAACCAACTGTACCCTTTAGCAAAGGTACTGAAGCGTGGAAAAAAGGGCTAAGCAACCTATGCGAAGGCAGGTATAGATGGAATAAACCGACATCGCAACCATCTCAAGGGTGCGGAAAATTGGTTCTAACATCCCCCCATACTACTTTGGGTGAGACTTCAGTTCGCACTCCGCGCGCTGATGCCAAAAGGGCCAGTAGTATAGGGGTTTGTCTGCCTCACTAACACTAAACCTAGGTTAGGGCCCCTCAAGCCAACAAATGGTTCTGTTTCTAGGACTGGGATCTACATAAGAGATGTGCGATGTCGTATCATTGGAATCCAACTAAGAATGAAATCGAAGGCTGGTTGGACAGAAGGATCTACGAGTTTGCGGCACAAGAAAACAAAAATCTGTGACTAACAAAAGAATAGTGACTAGACAGGTAGCGGTATACGCAGATGCATGAAATATTTTTTGCCTCCTTTCTAGTTGAGTTGTACGAGTGGATCGCAAAGCTAACAAACACCCAAGGAAGGTGGAGGCTTGATTGTCCTATTGTTTGGACCTCGGAGTTAGTATGAAGGTTGGAAGCCTCGGAGGACAAGATTGCTCGTGTTGTTGATCATTGGCTCAATCGCGTCACAGGAGCATTTGTGACTGAATTCACAGTCAACACCTCAGTGATCTATAGCGAGGCAGAGCGACTCTTTTTCAAAGGATCGTAAGATAAGTAAGTAAAATCTTTGAATACTTGGATTAAAATGTTGTTGCCCAAAAAACAGGTTATGCAGCTACCTTAATGTTCGAGACTACGCGAAGTGAATTTTTTTACAGAAATGAAGAAAATAAAGGTCTAGAGTATCGCCCCTTGATTTCACCTCCGCAAAGAGACAAAGCAGGAATACTGAAGGTCTCTCCATGAAGTGTTATTCAGTTAATAAGACAAGTATTCCCACGAATACCACCTCTGCCCACACCACCTCCGACTTCACCACCATCTCCTCCAACTTCACCCGTACCACCTCCACCTCCACCGCAGTTTAGTATGTAAAATACAATGAAGTTGCCTTTGTTCAAAGGCTTGGGAAATGAGGACCCAGATGAATTTTGGTTCATTGTGAGGGTTGTATGGGAAGCTTAAGGTGTTATAGATGATCATATAAAGAATTGACACTAGTTAGTGCTCTGCAAGATCACGAGCTAACCTGGTATATCAAGTAAACTAACGATAACCTGAATGCTGGAGTAGCAAACATCCAAGTGACACTAAATAGGGAATTTAGCAGGCCTAAATCCGAGGCGTAGTCGATTGTGGGATTCAAGGAGATCACGATGCAACCAAGTGAGATGCCTTGGGAACTAGATCTATTACACAATATTTTGTCACCGTCCCTGTTACCCCTTCTCCCATACATTGGAGGACTTATTCCGGGACTTGTGAGAAGTGACATAACCTGAAAAAAACTGCATTGTATCCCCTTGAGTATGTACTTCATATGCCCTGAAGACACCTTCTACAAGATACCCATAAAAATAGCCCTTTTTCCATTGGCGTTGTTCCTCAGTGTATCACTCGCGAAAATGAGGGAAATCCTCCAAAGAGGGCACACCAGCTGGCGCTCTGTCTCAAAGTCGCACTAGCGCCAACCTAGTTGGGTAAAGTTTTTAACAAACCAACTTGCGAAGGTTCTTCTTAACCTATTCATGAACTGATTCCAGTTTGAGTTAGTTCAGTTGGGCTTTGAATCTCCATAGAAGGGAAGTAGTTCTCCACCTCTCATGGAAGCTTCCTAATGATAAGGACAATCCCATGAATCTTTTGGATGATCCTATCTCCTTCTCCTTTCTCTTTATAAGCTTGTCCTTTTGCCTTTGACAAGCTAGTTAGTAATTCTACTCTTCAAGCTCCAAATTCTAAGTCCCAAAGTCTGATAATTGCTAAGCTCATGCTACAAGAGGCCTTGTTCATCCCCATAAGGCTATATCTTTAATGAGGAGATCTTTGTCCAAGTAACCAAGGAGAGAGAGGCTTGTTCCCCAGTGGAGTCGCCAAATTGTTGTGTAGGTAAATCCCCTCTGCGGACAGAGGCGATCCCACTAGCCTAAATGGGGTCTAGCAACAATCAAACAATGCTAACACGCAGGTTTCTTGATTGTTTCTTTGTTTCTCCTGCTTGATTAGCTTTCTGGGTTCAATGCCCATGTTGCTTCTTGCTTCTTGGTGCACCTAGGTATCGATTGGTTTGGCCTTTGCTCTTTTGTTTTTATTTTTCCATAGCAAACTCGGTTGGCGCTGGTTTATAGCGTTACAGTCGCGCCAGTTGGTTGCACATTTACAACACGCGCCAATTCTTGAAATGCGCTTGTTGCAGCCTGACAGTCGTGCCAAGCCTGGAAACTTTTGAAGTTTGCTTGGATGTGAACTTTTTGATCTTGGGTTTTGTCCTAGGTACCTTTTTCAGACTACTTGAGTGTGTTGGAGTGTGTTTTGACTGGCTTTGATCCTTACCCTTTGGGTGTTAGCTTTTTTCTATCGATTTCCCATTTCTAGCCCTAGGGCATCTAGTGGCTTTGTGTGTCGAGCCTTCCTCAGGTGTTTTGATCTTTTAGTGGTCCAATCGAATCTTTATTTGCTCCCTTACATTCTTTTGGTAGTTGTGGATCGTTTTGTTGCGTTATTTGGGTGACTTGCTTTTCTTCACTTGAATTCTGCTTCGTCTCACTTTAAGCCTAGATCACATAGCTCATTGTTGTCTTTGGGATCTTTCTTGTTCTTTGGATGTTTGATTTGTGATTTAAGGAACTGAATATGCTTGTATTGAATAGAATTTGTTTGGGTTATTTCTCAACGTTGTTTAGTGCATTTTGCCATCATAAAAAAGGAAAAGCCTCTTTTGCTTTGAATTTGTTAATGAAAATTAGAACTTTTCATTTCGATTAGTGATTAGTGATCTTAAAAGAAAAGTTTTTGAAATTGCATTAGCTGCATTAGGGAAGTTCTTTGTTCTTTTGTGATGGTTTTGTTTGTGTGAAAGCTCTTAAAATCTCTCGTAACTAGCATTCATCGAATGAAATGACATGTTTTGGCATATAGATTGCATTTAGGGAATTTTGAGAGATTACATACGGTAAGGCCTAAAAACTGAAACCTAACACAAGATCAACTTTAAAATAAACCGAATGAATCTAACAACGCATTGGAACATAACGCTCACATTCTAGATGTCTAGGCTAGAGACGTGCTCTAACGTCGTTAAACCTAGTCACTTTTTTTGCCACTCAAGGTTGGGTGATTCCTCCTTTTGTGACTCAACTGTGGTCTAGTACGGACTTGTGCTCCCACATACCATCGAGTATATGGGGAGACTCCACTAGGTTATCATCCTTGATCCACAGGAAGCCGTGTCTGCCGCCTTATAGCTCGTAACACACCGAACACAACATTCGGGAAGATTGACTGTCGTACGAAAAGTCCTTGGTTTTCATATGATTGCTAAGGTGTATATGTAGTTTTACAGATTGTTTGGTAAATCCCTTGCCTAGTTCTCCAGAGTAGTCACTTTTTGATCCTTTTTGGACTCCCTAAAAGAAAAGGCTCACTTGAGCATTTGTCACTTCAGGCTCACTAAACATTCGAAGGCGACTAGAGTCATCGTTTTGTCCTTTTCTCGACTCTTTAAAAATGAAAAGGTCAAGTTATGTCCTGGTGTCTTAAAATTTATTCGGCCACGTTCACACTTACCTTGTTCGATCTTGTTTGCATTAGTTTTGATTAGGGTCTTTTCTCGTTATATTGTCTAGGATTTTTTGAATTAAATCATCCTCGCGGATCCATCGATCCCGTCTCCCGTCCCTAGCGACCAAGGGTCTCCTTCTTCTACCGCTCTTGAGACACTGGTTTGTGGTGACACTTTTCTTGTTATTCCAAGTGTCCAATCATTGAACTCGTGCACTCCAGAAGATGATCTTCACGATCTATTTTGGAACCCTATTTGGGAACCTTACGAAGAGGATTTTCCATCTACTCCTACTAGTGTTTCGGTCCCAATGGCTTCCTCTGATATGGAGGACACATCTCCTATAGCGATTGAGACACCTGTTTTGACAAGTATCGAGACTCCTATCCCGGCCACATCCTCGGTCATATCTATGGCCTTCACTATCACCCCTCTCGGTGTTATATTGCCTTTACGCTATAGGGCTTTGAGGGATGCCATGTGCTCTAGGAACTCCTCTTCAGGTACCATATGGGATCATAACATCATTCCCACTATGGGATATTTTGTTCCACAAGTTCACAATACCGTTGTCACGTCAGTTCCGACCATTCCGACCGTTTGTTTCGCATCCGCAACTCCAGTTTCTAGTGTCGTTACGGCCTCTTCGATCATAACTACCGTTGATGGTCCGTCCCGTGGTGTAGTACATAGTGGCCAATCGGCACATACACCTAGAGTTGTTCATCCTGCAGTTAGTGCCCCACCTTCTTCTGGTTCCAGCAGGGGAGGCATATTATCAATATTTGCATGTTGTCCAAAATCCGGCCACGCAAGGCCCTTATTATGACCCTATAGGTCATCATTTGTATACTTCCTTGCCAGCTAAGCCCGCCGTTGAGGTTTCAGTCCCGTTGAATGTCGCTTGGGGTACCAATGGTTATGGTGGTGGCCAAATCCGTCTGGATCAAGGACAGTCGTACCAAGGACCATCGTATCAAGGTCAACCATCCAACACGCAGCCTAATTATGGGCAGCAGTATTATGGCCAAACCTATCCAGGGCAGCCTGGAGGCCCACAAGGACAACCCTTCCGAGGACAACCTTCGGCCTATGGTGGTCCGTCTTTCACCTATCTTGGGCAACCCTCTGGAAACTCGGGACAACCTTATGCTCAACAAGGACAACCTGGAGTCCAGCAGGGATACCCTTCCAGTCAACCCTACGGGAATCCAGGACAACCTTATGCGCCACAAGGACAACCTAGAATCCACCAAGGGTACCCTTCTGGGCAGGGTGGTCAACCTTACGCGCAGCAAGGCCTGCCCACTGCTCAGCCTAGTCAACCATATGGACAGTTTGGTCAACCCCAAGGTCAACCAACTGTTCAGTCCACTCAGCCGTCTGGTCCTCAAGGACAACCCTCGGTTGTACAAGGACAACCTAACATCCAGCAAGCTCAACCTTATGGGAAAGTAGGTCCATCCCAAACTCAACCAGGGCAACTTTCTGGCTAGGTGGCCGAAACTCAATCTTCTCAAGGACATCTTTCTGGGCCTACTCAACCGGGCATGCAGATGGTCGTTGCTTCTCAAGCTCAACCTGGTTTTCAGCCCCAGACTCAAACTGGTCTCCAGATGCAAGGTGGGTTTCAATCCCAACCTTCTTACCAAGCACATGCTGGTCCCCAGGCTCAGTATGGAGCCCAGCAACCGTATGGATACCAGCAACCGTATGGATACCAGCATCCCCAGGGGCAAGTTCAGTTTGCCCCGTATCAAAATTATCAACAGATGTAGGTCGATCCTTATCAAAATTACCAGCAACAATATGTTGCTCCTGTAGGTCAGTTTGGTAATCAATGGGGCGCTAGCGGGCAGATCAAGGTCAACCGTCCGGTTATGGGTATAACCCCTATGGACAGAGTCCCTACGGACAGAACCCTTATGGGTCCGGTCCGTCCGGACAAAATCAATGGGGGCAACCAGCAACTGGTTGGAACTTTGGTACTACCTTGTATCCACAGCCGCAGATGTCCTTCAATCCTCAGCTACCATTCTTAGCAATGTTGGAACTGCCAGATGTATCTAAATTGACTAATGATCTTATCTTTCACAATCCATTCTGGCCACCAGTTCCAACCAAGATACCTGGCGATTGTCCCAAGTTTGATGGAAAAGCTGGAGAGGATCCTCAAGCCCATGTTATGACTTACCACCTTTGGTGTTCGTCAAATTCATGGCTTGACGATTCAATCCAGCTTCGCCTGTTCCAAAGGACTCTCACCGGCTCAGCTGCTAAGTGGTACATTGAGTTGACTTGTGCATCCTTTCAAAATTTCAATTCATTGGAAATGGCATTCCTAACTCATTTTCAGTTACCCATTCGGTATGAGATGGGAACGCATCTCATTATGTCTCTCAAACAGGAAACGGCTATGCACATCTCCGATCATATACATGAATGGAGATGGCGTCGTCAGTTGATCAAGTTCTAGATTCCTGATCAACTCCTAACCGATTGGTTCATGACCTCCTTTGTCCCTAAAATCGCACAAGACATTGCTATGGGAGCTTGTGTGACTGAAGATCAAGCTATTGCACGTGCTCATTACCTCGACTTATTTTATTCTTAGTCAGGTACTTTATATGAGTATTTTCCTGATGCCCCGAGACACGGTACATCCAAAGCTCTGCCAAAGCCATCTGTTGATGGTGTTATTGGCTCTGTAAATCCGTCGTCGAAGAAATCATCCTCGAACCCTGGGAAGAAAAAATTGAATGCTTCAAATGAAAACACTTCTCAGGGTGGATCTAATTCTGGAAGTACTTCCGAGGTCAATGCCATCTAGTCCACCACGACGGATAAGGCCTCGAAAGGAAAGAAAAAGGGGAAAGAAAAGAATAAATCTGAGCAACCCAAACAGGACTCCCCCAAACCTCCACCCGAGGAAGGAGCCAAACGTAAACCGAAGTATCCTTGTCTTATCTGTGATGAGGATCACTATACCAAAGACTGCCCAAGGCGGTCCAAAGTTAGTCATTTATTGAAAGGTGCTCCTGGGATTCCTGCGGTTCTGAAAGAACCTTTCCCCTCACAGCAAACTCAAATGGTGGTCGATCCATCCTCGTCCTCTTCTCCCTTTGGTTCCCAAGTGTTCATGGCTGGAACCATTCCCGTTCATGTAACGACTCAGATAAAGGAATATCTGTCATCCACCAGGAAGGAGCCTGAGGTCCCCTCAAGTGCTCCTCCATCCAGTTCTGGTCTGATCCACATCGAGAGACCTAGCACTGATACGCCCATCCGACCCCCTCCTAAAGGTGTACTCCGGAGATCATTTTACAACCCGAATGCTCGTGCTGCCCAACACTATAGCATCGTGGAGGACTTAGCTCAAGTTCTGTCATCTATGTCTGCTTTAGAAGTTCTCCAGAGCTTCCCCCCCCAGAGGAAGTCCCTGTTATCGGCCAACGGTGGCATCGACCTGGCCAATTCGGATTTGATCACCTTTGATCTCGAGAGCCATGTACCCAGGCTGCCTCATCAGATCGCCTTCCTCATTCAAGTCATCATCAATTCGAAAACGATTCATCGTATAGTTATTGATGAAGGTGCGTCAACTTTCATCATGTCTGTTTCTTTTTGGAAAACGATCGGGTCTTCGACTTTGAGTCAGTCTCCCACGACGCTAGAAGCCTTTGACAAGAGAGAATCTCGCCCCTACGGTATCCTTCAACGATTACCAATTACTTTGGAAGGGAAGACCGTTGAAGTGGAAGTTGAGGTCATTGATGCAAATCTTACATACAACCTCCTTTTGGGCTGGAGCTGGACATATGCCATTCATGTCGTGGCTTCGTCCCTCTTTTGTGTCATTCGTTTCCCTCATCAGGGGAAAATTGTCACGATAGACGAGCTCTCCTTCTTCGCTTCTTCTTCCGAAGGAAATGTGCCTTCCGTGGAGCATACCTCCATCCCTTTAGAGAGTGTGGGAGCTGGGCTCTTCAAAGACCCTACCCTCATGGGTGTCTTTTCACTCCCCCCTCTGAACCTTGCTTCTCTCAGTTTGGTTTCTACTCGTTCTGATCCCTCATTGCACTCTGTTGCTACCTTCGGCCCCTTTGCACAAGGGGGCATTGATCCTCTAGCTTGTAACCGTCGCTCGGCCGGGGGGCATGGGCAGATCATCGGTGCCGTTGATCATTTTACAAAACAGGCCGAGACGACGCCTCCACTATCTAGGCCGGTCACACAAAAGTGCAATAGGGTAAGTCCCGAAATGGGCTTGACTTGAACAAGTGTCATGCGTGCACTTTATTTTTGTATATACGTGTGCTTTCAGCAAGTGTGTTGTGTGTGCATGTTTTCATGCTTTTGTCTTGGTGTGTCAGCATGATTGCTGCTTATTGTGTCTTTTTGCTTCTTGGACAGATGTTTGAATCGCCTTATGTTGGTTTCGCTGATGGTGCCTCCTGCAGTACACGCAACTTGTCATCTGCGGCATGGGTGATATACGATCCTCATGGTGAGTTAGTAGACATTCAAGGGGTTTTTCTAGGTTGTACAACGAACAATGTCACTGAGTATAGTGCTGTGATTGAATTATTAGCTGAGGCAATTAACCTCGGCATTCGAACATTGGTTGTGAACTTGGAATCTCAACTTGTCGTCCACCAACTCAACGGGCGTTATTCCGTCAGAGATCATCGGATCTTAAGGTTGTATTTACGTGTTAAGTTGTTAGAAAGGGATTTTGATTTCATTACTTATCAGCATATTCCAAGACAACTTAATACGTTAACTGATGCATTAGTTAATTATGTGTTGGACAGGCATTTGCATAACATGTAATTCAACATAACATAAGAAGCATAAAGCACAATAAACCATAAAACATATGTATATATATATATGTGTGTGTGTGTGTGTGTCCAAATGTTTGCACCGTGTGCATCGTCAAAAAATAATACATGTTTGTCTGGGTACATCCGGAGACAACATGTCTCTCAAAAAATATGCATAGAAAAGAAAGCCTAGATATCTAGTCCTCGTGGTGCTCATGGTAGCATGTCACCGCTCGCACTAAACATCTCAGGAGTCAGTGGATGCAAGTTGGTACCCCCACCATGTGCCTTTGGTACGCTCCCGGGACATCCGCTAGTTGAGCATAATCTGGAATCCCTCGAGTGATAGCCTCGAGGTTCTGAATGATCTCTCCTCTGTCACCACCCTCCTCTTGAGGATCCGTTGCTGCTGCTGCTGCTGGGTGTCTCCTCGCAATGGGAGACATGCCAACTGGATGCTCCAGGCCAACATCTGCATATGCATATAAAGGTCATTAGAACAAGCGTGTATTAACCAAAAAAAAATCATAAAAAACTCAAAATAAAAAACGAGATCATACCAATCTCCTCGTCCCAGTCCTCTCCCTCCGGCAGAGGGAGGTCAGGGTCTCCGGTGAAGTCTGTCCCCACATACGGCTAGTCCTCCACCACAATCAGTTGGCGGTGAAGCCACCCGAAAAACTCAGGTCTGAAATACATCTGCTGACCGCCACCACCCCTCGACATCAGTGTCACCCATCGAGCCATCCTCGGCTCTCGAGGTGTTGGGTCAGGAACAAAGGCCCCTTAGCCCTGGAAGCTTAGCACATGTTCCATGAATAACGTCACCAAGATGGAGCCGTACCCGAACTATTGCAGATTGCCTCGCTTGGCCTTTTTTAGCTGCCTCTTCATATTGGTTGTCACAACTGACGTCCAATTGAAGACCGTTGGGCTAAGGCACTCTGTCGCCAATATCAAGTGGTTCTTCATAGCTTCGTGGGGCGCTTGTGCCCCCACAGCTTGTGTGAAGGTGAATAGCAAAGCTCTAAGTGTCCGGTCATGGACAGTGGGGATATCCACTTTCGAGCTACCCGACCCATATTGTGCCTCCGGGAAAACTCGAGCCTTCACCTCTTCCATCTTCTCTCCAGATGGCCTGCTCCTAGTTAATCGGGGCACCGATCCTCGTCGCGACAATCCAGTAAGGAAATAGACATCAGATATGTCTAACTCCAACACTTGGTCCTGTATCTGGAACACCTGTTCCTCTACGTCGAGCTCGAGCTGAGCTCGTAAATAGGACAGTAGGAAATATTTCTTGAGCCCACAAGCTCTGAGAGCTTCCATGCAGTCCTCATCCGCTAAGGCCAATGTGTCCACTTGGTCATGTTCTCTTTCTTTCCACATGATTACCATTTTCGCATGTTTCCCTGCAATCACAAGCCCAAAAAATTGAATTAGACTCTTGTGTAACTTAAAAGTGCAGCACATTCATTTGAAATTTGTTAAAAATTGACCAAAAAACCCAAGTGGCCATTGGCACGACTGTTTCTAAAACAGTCGCGCCCATGGGTGCGTGCCTTTAGGGAAAGTTGCCCCATTGGCACAGGTCCGTGCCTGAAACCCGTGCCAATGGGCGCAACCCTTATTTTTTAAATCCCTCCCCTAGAGGATGAAAAAACAGTCTAAAACAAATTTGAAACAGATGGAAATGGAGTGGGGGAAGAGACCTCTTACCTGACACTGACGGCGCTCCGAATGGTCAACTGGATTTGTCGCAATCGTCGCTTGAAGATCACACACCAAAAGCCCTAATGTCTCTCTCCAAAGGTAAAAAGTGAAAAGTAATTTCTTGTTTTACCATTTTCACCTATTTTATAACTTTTTGACCCTCAAATAGGTTTTAAAAGTCATTTTATGAATATTTCAATGTATATTTGTGTCGAAAATGGATTTTACACCGGTTTCTTGTGCAACGACAGGTGTTTGTGCGTCTTAGGTGATGAAACGAGTTGTATTTTATACTTTTTCGGACTCGATAAATACATGAAAAAGTCACTTTGGAGTCATCTTTTTGCTCTTTTCTGACTCTCTAAACGTGAAAAGGATGTCGAGTAGGTCTCTCGACTCGTTAAATGTGAATGAGAGGCGGTCGTCTTTAAACCCTTTTCTGACCCTGTAAAAAACGAAAAGATTGTCGGACCCTTGTTGTTTCAGGTTCATTAACGGTCACGAAATGACGTGGTTTCGATCGCTTTTTTACTTTTTCAGATCAGAATCACTACGTATGAAAAATACTCCTCGGTCGTAATGATCAGGCGGTTCTTTCGAGAATTGTTTTATACTTTTTCGGGCTCGAGGGACACAACTTTATGAAAAAGGACACCCCTGGAGTTTACTTTTCCGCTGTCTTTTCAAACTCTCTAAACATGAAAAGACGTTGATTTCTCCCTTTGTCAGACTCGTTAAAAATTAATGACATCGGATTCCATCGAAATGATGCCTCCCAAGCATATGCTATCCCCATCAAGCTTGTCATCCAAAAATAACCGGGGTACTCACCAGAAATGGTGGGGAAAGAGGAACCACAATTATCGTCGTGTCGGCAGTATGTCGCTCTTGAACATGGCACTTGTTTGCATTCATGTCTGGGTGGGGACATCTCATCTTGTTTTTACACTTCCCTCCATGGGTTTGGGTTATCCTGTTTGACCACTCATCTGCTCATTGCCTTGTCACTATGACCCCTGATCATTTGATGTCGAATACTGCCAAGTCCACTATCGTGCCGCTAATATGTTCAAGAGAAGTTGACCTCTACAAAATACTCAACCTCCCTCTGATACCTCACACAAAACATTTTATCCTTCTCTGTCTCATGTCGATGATGTGGGAAACATTATGGCCCACCTTCGATTAAGGTCACTTCCTGTCGACTTCAGCTCTTTATCCAGGAAGTTGAATTAGAGACTCCCTTCAGGTGCCTTGGAGCCTACATGCCTCAATGGCAGGTTCATCGTGTTCGACGCGAGGTTTTCATCATTGGCCTCCGATCGAATGATTCTATAGGTGTTCGACGCCGGCTCACTGATTCGCACGCCGTAGATTGTACCTATAGTACCTTGAGGACCATTGTCATAATTGGTGGTACCTCTCGCGTCTGTTAACAGTTTTCATCATTGACTGGTAATCAGACGATGTTCTCGCATGTTCGACTTCGACTCCCATATTCGTATGCTTGAACTTGTACTTTGTTCGGGTTGACATGGAGCGCAAGACCTTGGATTTTGTCTGTTGAGATCCAGGTTGCGATTTTGTGGATTATTATGATCATTACATGACTCATTCACTAGATGGCTGCGACCATGCCTGAGTCTATTCATCGATCCTCGCTGGATGGTTGCACCCATACCTTGGATCCAGATTTTTATGTACTCTGCTATGGATGGCTGCGCCCATACCACATACACCGTGTACTTGAGATATCACTTGTACTTCTCATACAGGTTCTTCGGCGGCCGTGTTTTCAATCGACCATGTTCTTGTAAAGAATTTCACCCCTCTCTCTCTCTCGGGCCTCATGCTTTAGGGGGCATCTTTTACATAGTATTTTGTCACCATCCCTGTTACCCCTTCTCCCGTACATTGGAGGACTTATTACGGGACCTGTGAAAAGTGACATAACCTGAAAACACCTGCATTGTATCCCCTTGAGTATGTACTTCATATGCCCTGAGGACACCTTTTGCAAAATATCCATAAAAATAGCCCTTTTTCCATTGGCGTTGTTCCTCAGTGTATCACCCACGCCAATGAGGGAAATCCTCCAAAGAGGGCGCGGCAGCTGACCCTCTGTCTCAAAATCACACTAGCGCCAACCTAGTTGGGTAAAGTTTTTAACAAACCAACTTGCGAAGGTTCTTCTTAACCTATTCATGAACTGATTCCAGTTTGAGTTAGTTCAGTTGGGCTTTGAATCTCCATAGAAGGGAAGTAGTTCTCCACCTCTCATGGAAGCTTCCTAATGATAAGGACAATCCCATGAATCTTGTGGATGATCATATCTCATTCTCCTTTCTCTATATAAGCTTGTCCTTTTGCCTTTGAAAAGCTAGTTAGTAATTCTACTCTTCAAGCTCCAAATTCTAAGTCCCAAAGTCTAAGAATTTCTAAGCTCATGCTACAAGAGGCCTTGTTCATCCCCATAAGGCTATATCTTTAATGAGGAGATATTTGTCCAAGTAACCAAGGAGAAAGAGGCTTGTTCCCCAGTGGAGTCGCCAAATTGTTGTGTAGGTAAATCCCCTCTGGGGACAGAGGAGATCCCACTAGCCTAAATGGGGTCTAGCAACAATTAAAAAGTGCTAACACGCAGGTTCCTAATTGCAAAGTAAAGACCGATGATGAGGGCCTACCTCGAATCCAACACTAGTATTTGTAGAAGAGTCGTTGCTCCCATTCTTTGCATGTGGAGGTGTCCGTTCACGAGTATCGTGGGGATTGTGACCAGATGGAGCAAAAGAACGGGAGCGACGACTCTTCTACAAATACTAGCGTTGGATTTGAGGTAGGCCCTCATCATCGGTCTTTACTTTGCAATTAGGAACCTGCATGTTAGCGTTGTTTGATTGTTGCTAGACCCCATTTAGGCTAGTGGGATCGCCTCTGTCCACAGAGGGGATTTACCTACACAACAAGATCAAAGGTTGAAATGTATAATCCATGAAGACAACATGAATTTAACAGATGGAAAGTATCGCGAGTGGTTTGTGGCTTTGCTACTACCACACTTAAGGAGTGCGCTATCACAGCAAAAGATAACAAATGAAGCAGAGGCCTTGGAGATTTCCATGAGACTACATGAGAATCCAATGCGGGATCATAATCTAGGAGTCCAACAGATCCAAGCGTAGCTGAAGAATCTGTGCCTGGAGATGCAAAGTCTGAAGCAGGACAGGATGATTCAGCTAGAGGTACGCGAGGAGGTATGGTGCTTGAAATGCAAGAGTAAGGGTCATGATAAAGATGATTTCCCGATCTTTGCAAATTACCTTGCAAGAGTAGGACCAATACCTTTAAGGTTGGAAGCTCAAGAAAGACCTAGTGTGATGCCTGCTTTATGGTGTGCTATCCGTCAGGTAGCTGGAAAACATGACACGGATAACTGTCACTTGCTACAGAAGTATGTCCAACCACCGCAACAACTGTTCTGCAACTTTTCTAGGTTAGTAGGACATGATGAGCATACTTGTAGGAGCTATGAATTGATGAAAAATAGAACTCTCACCTACCAGGTTTAGGCCAAAATGCGACCCCTTGACCAGAATGTAGGGATAGTGCAGACAGGATTTCAGGGGCACTGACAAGGCCGAGGTGGAGGAGGACCTGGTAGAGGTCGAGGAAAGTTGAATGGTTACAATTGTGGAGGACCATGACACGATGCCCACGATTTCCCTAATCAGACATGTCCCTCATGCAAGTATTGCACACTGTTTGATCATGAAATGAAAGACTGTCATACGCTGATAGCTAGGATATGTGAAAAAGGGGCGCTACCACCTCCCCTAACTTAGAACATATAGATGATGAGGCCTGAGCTGCATGAAGAATATCTGAATGTAAATATAGTGCTCCGGAGAGGAATCACGATGGGAGATGACAAGGGGAAACATCTAGAAGATAGTACATGGGTTCAAAAAACCCTGATGAAGGAGGCTGAGTTTGATTTGGAGCGCACTCGTGAAGCATTCATGGAAGCTAATAAGAGCTTCATTAAGGCCTACACCTCAGAAAGTAAGGATAAGCCTGAGACAGAGATGGATCCCTTTATGCTCACAACTTTCCTGGAAACCTATATTAAATTACTGCATGACAGTAAGGCTGTGAAAGGGTTACAAGAACTCATCAATAGATGTGTTGGAACCGTGCCAGGTGAGCCACGCGTGGTACAAAATATTGGCAAGCATAAGACAAGAACAAGACGGGAGATCAAACTGATCACACAAATAGGAGAGTATGAAATGGATGAGGTCATTTTGGACTTGGGGTCAGATGCGAATGTTCTACCGAACCAGAATTGGGAGCGAATTGGTAGTCCTACACTACAATGGTCTCTGATTTAGCTGAGGATGGCGAATCAGCAGAAAATCATACCCATGGGGCGGATGCAGGGTTGACCGTGGATATTGAGGGAGTGAGCTCACTGGAATATTTTGAAGTAATAGAGATTGTGGTTGTGAGAAATCCCTATCCTATGCTCTTGGTAATTGACTGGGCTATTGATATGAATGGGGTAATAAATCTGAAGAAGTGAAAGATGATCTTTGAGAAAAGGTCGTTGCGCATGATAATACCCCTCAATATTTCTTTGGGATCATGTTATACTGAACTAATCCGTGATTTTGAGAGTGATGACGATCTGGACTGTATCATAAGATAATAGCATGAGACAAATATTGGGTGAATCCCACTATGGATGGACAGATTACATGGGATCGCGAGGGTTCCTGCACTTAGGACTCCGATGAAGAAATAGAACACAGGTAGAATCGATTACATGATGTAACTACGTTGAATTGCAACATGATGACCTGGTCACTGCATTGTGTGTCGTCAGAGGAAAGAAATCTGCCTATTTATGATGGTCTAAATGAGGTAGATATATTTTTGGATGCATTTGAAAGGGAGGTGCCAGAAAATAAATTCTTGCAGGCCTTGGACTGGGCATTGTGCACTATGCCCACGAGATGGTGGGGTACACACAAGGGAAGATTTGATTATTGGCGTGAATGTAGGAGGATGATGAGAGCATGATTTGGGAAGCCTAAGATGTGATTGACAGACATGTATGATGGATAGAATGACTTGCACTTGGATCTAGCCAAATGGATGTAGACTTTGTAGGTTTTAACCCTGTACAAAAATTACCTACATATGAATTATAAAATACAGAAAATAAACAATGCGAGAGCATAACAGATAAAACACATATACCAAGATATTCTCCCCTAGATCCCAAAACCGGGACTACTAGCTTGATTTTTCATTATATTCCTTTCAATGTTACAATACATATTTATACATGTCGAAGCATCCAATACCATGGACCAAAAACATCTCTTCCAAAACCATGGAATAAAAACCATCGCATCCAAAACCATGTGCGAAAACCATGCATAAAACCATAGGTAGGTCCGCCCAACCTAATATAGGGTTTAAAAAAATTTTGCCCGGGGCCATTCCCCCTCAAACCCCCTGCTACACAATTGGCACAACAAAGGCGGGGCTTTGCCCCCCCTCTAACTCCCCATTTATCTACATAGGCTAGTCGTGGAAAGAATATAACACAAGCCAACGTTATCCCAATTGTTGTTTTCTTTCCATATGGGGCCACAAGAGAGCTCAGTCATTTATCTAGCCCTGCAATGCCCATTGTTTATCTACACCATGAGAACTTCTCAGAGCTCACATATTTTGTCAATGCATATGCAATATTCTTCAAATTGTCCACCGTTACTAGAAACACCTTTTTGTCTTCTATCATATCCCTCACAAAGTGATACTAAACATCAATGTGCTTTGTCTTTGAATGATAAGAAGGGTTATTTGCCAAGAAAATCGCACTTTGGCTGTCACAGTCTATCCTTATAGCTCCCTATACTAACCTCATACTTGAACACAATCTCTACAGCCAAACTGCTTCCTTGCTCACATAAGTGGCTGCCATGTATTGGCGTTGTAGTTGATAATGCCACTACATATTGTTTCTTACTCATCCAACTGACTACACCTCCAAATAGGTTAAACACATACCCACTTGTAGATCTTCTATGATCCAGATCTCCAGCCTAGTCTGTGTCAAAAAAGCCACAGATACCCAAAACTTTGTCCAACCCTGGTCTTCCTTAGTAGCAAAAACCATAATTATTAGTGCCACACAAATACTTGAAAACCTGCTTCATTGTTGTCCACTACCTCTTCCCTAGTTTTGACATAAACCTGCTCAATACTCCCACTACATGTGCAATGTCTGGTCTAGTATATACCATTGCATACATCAGGGTATGGACTGCACCAGCATATGGAAGACGAGACATGTGCTCTTCCTCTTCTTGGGTCTTGGGACACTCTTTAGTATATAAATTTACACCTACAGGAATAGGAACCTTCACTGGTTTACTATCCTGCATATTAAACCTCTGTGGTATTGTTTCAACATACTTCCTCTCATTTAACCAAAGATTCCTCTTTGTCTGATCTCTTTTAATTTCCATGCCCAAAATATAGTTTACAGCACCAAGATCTTTCATGTCAAATTTTGAGGAAAATTGAGTCTTCAAATCCTGGATAATTTCTTTGTCATTTCCAACCAGCAACATATCATCCACATACAAGACTAGATAAATAACACAGTCACCAATTAATTTAAAATACACACAGTGATCTTCTTCTTTTTTGGTGAAGCCAAGTCCCCATATAAATGTATCAAATTTTTGATACCACAACCTTGGTGATTGTTTTAACCCACACAAAAACTTCTTTAACTTGCATACCAATTCTTTGTTACCCTTCACCGCAAATCCTTTAGGTTGCTTTATGTAGATCTCCTCTTCTAGATCCCCGTGAAGAAATGTTGTCTTCACATCCATCTATTCTACCTCAAAATCAAAAGCAATAGCAACAGATAAAAGTAATCTAATAGAAGCTACCTTGGAAACAGGAGAAAAAATATTACCAAAATCAATTCTCGGCACCTGGGAATAACAATTTGCTACCAACCGAGCTCTGTATTTCTCCACCTTTCCTTCTGCATTTGTCTTGTTCTTGTACAACCATTTGCTACAAATGGGTTTCCTTCGAGCCGGAAACTCCACTAGATCACAAGCCTCATTTTTGTGCAAAGATGCCATTTCATCAACCATGGCCTCTTGCCAAAGTTTTCCATCCTCTGAATCTACTGCTTCCTTCATAGTTCTGGGATCATCATCAGTAACAGATAAAGAAAAATTTGAACAAAAAGTAGATGGACCATACCTTTCTAGTTGCCTTCTTTCTCAAACTGATCTCCTCACACCCGGAGTTTGAGGATCTTCATCTTTTGCTTCCTCCTCTACTGTAGATTCTGATTCTTCCTCCTTTAGCTCAAACTCTATCTTCTCAGGTTCCTTTGGTTGGACTTGATGTTTAATAACATATTTCACCTCTCTGAACACCACATCTCGGTTATAAAGAACCTTGTTACTGGGTTCCAAAGCTTATAACCCTTTAAACCATCCTTGTACCCAATAAAGATGCACTTTTCAGATTTACTATCCAACTTGGTTCTTTTGTCCTTTGGAACATGTACATATGCATCACATCCAAATACCCTCAAATGTGAAAGAGAGGGTTTCTTACTAGTCCATACCTCTTGTGGAGTCAGATCCTCCAACAGAAATGAAGGTGATATATTGACCACGTAACATGTTGTCTCCACCACCTCTACCCAGAATTCTTGTCCTAACCCGACATCACTGAGCATGCTTCTTGCACTTTCCATCAACGTCTTGTTCATTCTTTATGCAACTCTGTTTTTCTTAGGTTTGTATGAAGTAGTCTTCTTCCATGCTATACCACACTTGTTATAGAATTCTTTAAATTCCTTGTTGCAAAACCCTCCACCATTATCTGACCTCAACACCTTTATCTTCTTCTTTGTCTAGTTTTCAACCAAAGCCTTAAATTATTTAACCCTGTCAAAGACTTCAAACTTTTCTTACGAAAATATATCCATGTATATCTTGAGAAGTCACATATAAATTATACATTGGATAAAGACTTACCAACTGATGGAACCTTCACATGTCCAAACACATCATTGTGCACAAGCTCTAATATTTGTTTTGCCCTCTTACCACTAGAGGGGAAACTCATTTGATTCTGCTTCCCATGTACACAATTTTTACAGAAATCAAAATCCAGAAAGATATTACTCATACCTTCTACCATACCTTTACCATGAAGTATTCGAAGGCCCTTCTCTCCAATATGTCCAAGCCTTTGATGCCACAACATGGTCTTCTCTCTAGAGACCACTAAAATTTCTGCTCCACTTTCAGGAACTGCAGAACTGTTGCACCCATCAACAATAGTGCTACCTTCGAGATTTTACAGAGTTCCAATCTAAACTCCCTGCATCAATACCAATTTTCCCTGAACCACCTTGCAGGTATCCTTATCGAACACTATTTTTACACCTATATCATCCATCTTATAGAAATCAGACTTTTGGCCAATGCAAGAATATGCAGAACACTTGGAAGTGTTCTAACCCTTCCGCCTTGCAACTTCAACTTTACTTTTCCGCGACCAACAGTTCTAGTCTTCCTGTCATCCCCCAATAAGACATCACCACCATCATATTTCTCATACTCGCAGAACCACTCTCTATGGGAAATGAAGTGAAAGGATGCACCTGATTCAATCACCCATGCCTCATGATCTACATGTGTAATTGAAGAAGCCAAATACACATCCCCACCTTCATCTGAGGTGGTTTTTGCCTTTTCAAAAGGAGCATCATCAGATCTCTGTCCTTTGTTAGGAGCTTTAGATTTACAGTCCCTTTTGTAGTTCCCTTCCTTTCTGCATTTCCATATAACCACCTTTACAAGTTTTCCTGGAGATTTAGATCTCCATCTAGATTTAGATCTCCCACTCGATGACTTATTTTTGTTTCTTTTCTGGGACCATCCTCATACAGAAAAGGCATCACCATTTCGGCTCTCCATATATTTCCATCTCATCTCCTCTGTCAACAAGGGTGAGACTATTTCATCAAACTACAATGCACTTGCATTGCTACCTATTGCAATAACCAGACTATACCACGAATCTCGTAGAGAACACAACAAAGTGATGCACTTATATTCATCTAAAATTTTAATATCAAGAGATAATAACTGACTTACCACAATATTAAATGCATTCAGATGCTCTATCACCAAGTCTCCATCTTTCATCCTTAAGTTATAAAACTTTTTCCACAGGAACAGTTTATTTACCAGAGACTTAGATTGGTACAAAGTCTCTAACTTATCCGACAAAGCCTTTGCCATAGCTTCCCCTCATATATTCAACAATACTAAATCTAAGACACAAAATCATATTGTGCTCTTTTCCTTCCAATCCAAATTCTTCCATTCTTCATCAGACACTCTCATTGGTTTAGTACCTAAATCTACCACGATCCACTGACCTTTATCCCCTAATAGATCCTCCATCCCTAGTTTCCACAACTCAAAACTCTGACCATTAAATTTCTTGATCTCTATCTTTCCACTACTTGACATCTTCTTTCACCACCAGAAATGATCCCGCAGATCTTCCACTGAACAGGGTCTACCACAGGCCTGAGCGAAAGCCCTCAGCAATAAAGGCATCCCCTTGAAGCCAAAACAACTCTGATACTAAATGTAGGTTTTAACCACGTACAGAAATCACCTGCATACAATTTCTAAAACACAGAAAATAAACAATGTGAGAGCATAACACATAGAACACATATACAGAGAGATTTTCCCTTGGATCCCAAAACTGGGACTACGGACTTGATTTTTCATTATATTCCTTTCAATGTTACAATACATACTTATACATGCCAAAGCATGCAATACCATGGATGGAAAATCATCGCGTCCAAAAATATGGATCGAAAACCATCAGGTCCAAAACCATGTGCGAAAACCATGCACAAAACCATAGGTAGGTCCATCGAACCTAGTATAAGGTCAAAAAAAATTTCCTCAAACCCCGTAGAGGGTGCCTACCTGCCCCCCTCAAACCCCTCGGATAGGGGAGGCAACCACCCCCAGTATGACCACCCCCCACCCACTGCTCAATCCGTGCAATGAAGGGGGGGCTCTGCCCCCCTCTAACCCTCTAGTTAACTACGTAGGCTAGTCATGGAAAGAATATAAAACAATGAAATAGTCTTATGGAGAAAATCCACAACTTGAGTGGGTGCACTTGTTATATCATACCCTGGATGTTATCCCAATGAATTGGTATATAGAAACAAAGCTCTGCCATGAGACAGGTGAAAGGGATATCCTGCACGAAGGATTCATGATGACATTCAGTTTTGACGATGGGTTTGATAGTATTGATGAAGCACTACAAGAGGTGAAAGAAACCATCTTTAGGATACCACAGGTTCCTTTAGACCTGATTAAGCCTGAATGGGCTACTCAACTGAGTCATGTGCTTGAATGTTATAATGTAACTACTGAAGATGAGGATGAGAATCTCTAAAAGATTAACATTTCAAAAACCGAAGGCCACTGTGAGGCTCAAGGACTACAGATTGAGAACCATGATATAACCATGCCAGTGAAAACTAAATAGGTGAACATTGGTACGAAGGCAGAACACAAATTCACGAAGACTGGAGACTATTGGGATGACGTGATGGTGGATAAGGTCGTTGAATTGCTCCACAGATACCAGGACTTATTCCCTACCAAGTTTACGGATTTGAAAGGAATAATTGGAGATCTAGGAGTGATGAAGATCACGTTAAAACCTGACGCGAAGCCAATTAAGCTGAGGCCTTACCGCCTAAATCTAAAATACAAGAAGAATGTTCACTTAGAGCTAGACAAAATGCTATTAGCAAGCATCATTGAACCTATGGAAGAATCTGATTGGGTAAGCCCAATGGTGGTGCAAGAGAAGAAGTAGAAGGATGCGATAAGGATATGCGTGGATCTCAGAAAACTGAATGACGCTTGTGTGCATGATCCTTTCCTAAATCTATTCATGGATGAAGTGTTGGACAATGTAGGTGGCCAGGAAGCGTATTCCTTCACTGATGGGTTCTCTAGGTACCACCGAATCAAAATTGTACCAGAGGATAGGAGCAAAAAAACCTTCGCAACTGAGTGGGGTTGTTTTCAATACATTGTAATTCTGTTTGCATTGAAGAATGCACCTGCTATATTTTCGCGTGTGGTTGTTGTGGCATTCAAGGAATTTATTCATAAATTCCTGGAGGTATATTTTGATGATTGGATTGTATTTGGGTTGGTTAAGTGCCATGTAGCGAGCTTTTGCTTGATGCTGGATACCTGTCGAAGATACCAGATCACACTGAACCTCAAGAAGTGTCTATTTCTCGTTCCTTTTGGGAACCTATTGGGGCATGTGGTTTGTAGATAAGGACTGATGGTAGACTCCACGAAGAGCACGATGATACTAAACTTGGAAGCACCGAGGAGTGCGAAATAACTACGTGCTACTTTGGGACATATGGGATATTAAGAAATTTTTATCAGAAGGTATGCCCAAATCATTGCACCGATGGAAAAATAGTTGAAGAAGGATGTCACGTTCTACTAGAATGATGATTGTAAGAAAAACTTTGATATATTGAAAGAAAAAATGGTTACGCACCGATTCTAGTCTTCTCGAACTAGAAGAAAGAGTTTCATGTACATGTCGATGCGTCATGTATAGCACTAAGGGAAATACTAACAGAAGATGGCAGAGAAGGCTTGGACCACCCTATTGCGTTCGCCAGTGTAGACTATCCAAAGCAGAGAAGAACTATTCTACCACTAGGGGATAGCTATTGTTACACAGTAAAATGTCACTGTCACCTTGTCAGTCTCCCTACTGTGTCATAAAGTCACATTCACTAAACTCATGCTCTCTGAAATGGCTAAAAACCCTCTTTTCCTAAGTTTATTGGATCATTGCGACTGTTCCTAAAATAACCGCGCTGACTGGCGGATGATAATGTAACTGGTGCGCTATCAGCATGGAAGCACACGTGTTTTCCGCGCTGATCGAATCTCACAAACAGCGCACCCTCCGCTTGTACTAGTTCGCGTTGACCGGACCTCTCCTGTAATTGAGTTGCGATGCCAGCGCGCCAGTCCAGTTTTACACCCGCGCTGATCCTGTTTAGGTGAGTTTTTTCTAACAGCCAGCCTTCCAGATGACTCCAGACCTAGCTGTTAGCATTGTAAAGGTCGCCATCCTTTCTATGGCATGTCTATTCGCCTGGTCACCCACTTTTCTTCGGGGAAAGCTCATCCTTTACCTATTCATGGAGACTCCTTCTCCTTTATAAGTCTCCACCATTTCCATGAGCAGCTAGAGTTTGGAAGATATAGACTTTGATAGAGGAATTCTGAGTGCATTAGTGCTGCTCTTTGTAGGCATTTGGTGTGTTGTGTGAGGATTGCTTTAGGGCTTGAGGAAGGTTATGAGTTTGTTGCCTTGTATGTGAGAGAGAGACCTCTTTGACTTGGGAGATCTACTCCAAAGGTGAATGCTTGGGAGACATGCTGGCTGGACCCTCTAGAGAAGGACTCAGCGTCAGGACTTTGGTTGTACCTTACTCTATTTTCTGATTAATAAAGATAGATGACTACTGTTATGGTTCCATTCTCATTTGTTTTATGAATGATCAATGTGAATTATATCTTTCCTTACTGATATATAGTTGTTGTTATTAGATTTTACGCTTGTGTGTGTTCTCTCTTTGCTTGTGCAGGTGTCCGTCCGCGAAGATAGTTGAGGACTGTGATCGGCCGAAGCAAAGGAGCGAGAGGATCATCTCTTCGTCTAGCGTAGCGTTGGAATCCAAGTAGGTTTCTTTTACCCACTTGTTAATTACAACTAGGAACCTACAGAGTAGCATTGTTTGATTGTTGCTAGACCCCTTTTGGGCTAGTAGGGATCGCCTCTATCCGTAGAGGGGATTTACCTCTCCAACAATTTGGCGACTCCACTGGGGAGCTTGCTTGTCTCTTTGTAGTTCATCCTTGTTTTGATTTGATTATTGCTTTCTTGTCAAAGTTTGGGGATTGATTTGCTGTTGATTGGTTTCCTGGTTCATCCTGGGAACTGATTTAATTGTCTTGAAATCCTGTTGCCTTGGTTTGGGGATTTTTGGTTCGATTTCGACTGTTTTGTAGCCTCAGCGCGTTTTATTTCAGAACAGCTGCGCTGACATCGCACTGTTACTTCTTTGTTTTTCCGGTCATCGCTCTTATAAATTTAACAGTCACGCTGACCCTGTTTTCGGGCCAGTGCCCTTTATCCGTGTCCTTCCGCGCTGACAGCGCAAAGTTGCTACAGGCGCTTCTTTGTCATCGCTTTGTTGCTGAGGGGTCACCCGCGCTGATCCTGTAAAATTCCTTTTTGTCCAAATTGGCTTCCTAAACCTCTTGGTTTGGCTGTCCCCTTCTTTTTCCACTTGGCTTTTGACTTGTTTATTTTGTCTAAGTTGTGACACGCTTGCTTGCGAAGCCTTGTTCCGCTAGGATTCGTTTGTTGCTTGTTTTCAGTTTTTGCAAAGCCTTCCTTTTTGCTTTCGTCGCTTGGTTTGCACTTTGTCTTAGCTTTTATGATTGCTGGAGTGCGTTGAATCGTTGTTCGTCTGGTTTTGAACTTTTATCCTTCGGGTGTTCGCTTTTCTCCATTGATTTCACACTCAAACCCTAGGACATCTAGTGGCCGTGTGTGTCAAGCCTCCCGTTCGGGATCTTGTGTTCTTGGTTGACTAGCCAACTTCGTTTTTGTTTTCACATTCGTTTGGTGATTGTCGAAAGTGTTTGATTGTGTTCCAAGTGATTTTCTTTCCTCCTTTGAATTCCTTGGTGTCTTGTTGAGCTCAGATCACGTAGCTCATAAGCCCTTGCTTTCCTTTGATTTGGGAAACTGGTTTTTAGTGACTTGGGAATTGTCTTGTGTTTGCATTGAGTGATTTTAGTTCTTTCACTTAGTGTCGCTATCTCTCTAATTCATTTTAAAAGCACTTTTGTTTCATTAGAAGGAAAAGAAAACTAGTGTCTTTCGCATCAATAGTTGAAAGGAAAAGAGCATTTTGTTGTTTTGCATTTTCAAAAGAAAAGTTTCATTTCCTCGCTATTAGTTGCATTAGGTTGCGTGATTGCTTGAATTCGTTTTGTTTGGTTGAAAGATTCTCAACCTTCTTATAGCTAGAATTCATCGAACAAAATGATGTTCTTTGGCATGTAGTTGCATTTAAGTGTTTTTGAGAGATCATATGGTAGGACCTAAAACCGAAACATAATTCAAGATCAACCGTAAAATAAACCAAATTTATCTAAAAACGCATTGGAACTTTAACGAAAAAACATATAGAGGTCTAAGCTAGAGACGTGTTCCGGCGTCTTTAAACCTAGTAGCTTGACGTTGAGTGGTTGGGTGATTCCTCCACGGTGAAACGATAAGTGCTAGTACGGATTGGGCTCCCACGTACCGTCGCGTATATATGGGGAGACTCCATTAGGCTTGCATCCTTGATCCATAGGAAGCCGAGTCTGCCGCTTTGTGAACCGTAACGCACCGAACACAACATTCGGGAAGATTGACTGCAGTACGTAAAGTACTTGGTTCTCATACGATTGCCAAGGTGTATATAGCAGTTTTACAGGTTGCTTGGTAAACCTTTTTGCTTAGAATCTCCAGAGCAGTCACTTTTGATCCTTTTCAGACTCTCTAAAAGAAAAGGTGTAAGCGAGCGTCTTGTCACTTCGTGCTCGTTAAACATTCGAAGGCGATAGAGTCATCTTTTCGTCCTTTTCTCAACTCTCGAAACATGAAAAGGTCAAGTTCAGTTCCTGCATCATAAAATTCATTTGGCCTCGATAACATTACCCGGTTAGATCTTGTGTGTGTTAGTTTTGAGTAGGTTTTATCGTTAGTTTGCTTAGGGACTTTG
This sequence comes from Pinus taeda, assembly GCA_000404065.3. Lineage (NCBI taxonomy): Eukaryota > Viridiplantae > Streptophyta > Pinopsida > Pinales > Pinaceae > Pinus > Pinus taeda. Next base: position 399,042 of record APFE031230064.1, read on the forward strand.
TTTGGTCATCTTGGTGGATCCATCGACTCCGTCTTCTACTCCAAGCGAAGAAGGATCTCCATATTCTGTTGCCCCTAAAACTCCGGTCTGTGACGCTCTTCCCATTGTCCCGAGCATCGAGCCGTTGAATTCTCGAGCTCCAGAAGATGATTTCTACGAGTTATTTTACAACCCTATTTGGGAGCCCTCTGACGAGGATTATCCTGCCACTCATGACGGTGCTCCATCTTCGATGGCTTCCTCCGATATGGACGACGCTTCGCCAGTGTCTAGTGGCCCGTCCGCTATGTCGAGTATAGATACTCCCATTCCGGCAACATCCCCCATTATCTCTACGCCCTACACCGTTACGTCTTTGGGTGTTACGGTGCCGGCGCGTTACAGGTCATTACGAGATGCTATGAACTTGGCAGCTTCCTCTTCCGTTTGGGGTCAGAACGTCGTCCCTACCACAGGGCCGTTTGTTTCCCAAGTCCCCCATTCTGCTGTTACAGCAGTCCCCTCCAACCCGACCGTTTGTGTCGCGGCATCAACTCCAGTTGCTAGTACGGTCACAGCTTCATTTGCTGTCACTTCTGCCGCAGGCCCATCTCGAGGTCCAACGCAGAGTGGTGAACCGTCCCCTTCTTCTCGAGTTGTGCACCCTGCAAGTGGTGCTCCTCCTGCTTCCGAGTATATGACAGAAGAGGAGGCATATTTTGATTACTTGCGCAATGTCCAGTACCCAGGTGGTCAAGGCCCGTACTATGATGAAGAGAACCATTATTTGTACACCTCCCTGCCAGAAACACCTTATGATGAGATTTCTGTTCCATTGAATCTGGATTGGGGTACCACCGGTTATAATGGTGGCCAGTACTACCCAGGGCAAGGACAGTAAGGACCACCCTACCAGGGTCAACAGCCCTACGTGCAGCCTAATCATGGGCAGCAGTACGCAGGTCAAGGTTACCCAGGTCAACAGGGAGGCCCGAAAGGACAACCTCATCAAGGACAACCTTGGGTCTCTAGTGGTCCGGCTTTTACGTATCTAGGGCAACCTTCTGGTAACTAGGGGCAACCCAATTCCCAACAAGGTCAACAAGGCTACCCTTTGGGGCAACCTTATGGGAACCAGGGACAACCTTACGGGCAACAAGGCCAACCCGTAAACCAGCAAGGTAACCCTTCTGGGCAAGGGGGCCAGCCTTACGTGCAGCAAGGCCGGCCTACTGCTCAGCGACCCTCTGGTCAACAGGGACGAACCTCGGTTGCGCAAGGGCAGCCTCTCACCCAGCAAGCTAGACCTTCTGGACGAGCAGCGCCACCCCCAGTCCGACCAGGACAACCCTCCGGCCAGACGGCTCAGCACGCAGGCGGGTACCAATCCCGACCTCCTATATTAGGTGGGTATCAATCCCAGCGTCCTCTTTCAGGTGGGTATCAAGCCCCGCCTCCGTATTCAGGTGGGTACCAATCCTGACCTCCTTACTCAGGCGGGTATCAATCCCAACCTCTGTACTCAGGCGGGTATCAATCCCAGCCTCCGTACTCTAGTGGGTATCAGGCCCACCCTCCATATTCGGGTGGGTACCAATCCCAACCCCAGCATTCTGGCGGGTATCAATCCCATCAAATGCCGCTTGGTTCACAGGCTCAATACGGATACCAGCAACCCCAGGGACAAAATCCATATATCCCGTACCAGAATTACCAACAGCCGCAGGGTAATCCGCAACCGAATTATCAACAACCTGCTGGCCAATATGGCAACCAATG